>CM076570.1:567696484-567783984 GCA_034641835.2 Pinus albicaulis | reverse complement strand
GTTTAACTGAACCTTAGGAATAGCGTTAATTCCTTTGTAAAGGTTTCGGCAATACATCTCTTTGATGAACTCTTTAGTACCCATGAGCTAACCTTTAGAATATTATAATAAAGTGCTTGCATCGCATCGCATCTGCTCTGCCTATTCCTTTTATGTTTCACCGATTGTGATATGCGATCGCATAAAATCACAAACATATCACATCGCATCGCATTTTCATTACATCACATCGCATCCTTACCGCTACCTTTGTTTCCTGTCTAATGCTGCTTCTTTCTGCCTCTCTTTTGTGCTCCTCCTGTCTTCTCCTTTGCCATCAATGACAATATTTCCAACAATATGGAAACATGGTAAATTTGATCCTTTATGGTATGGTCCTTATAAAATTTTTGAAGCCAGATCAAATAACACTTTCATGCTAGAAAATCTTAATGGAGAAGCAGTAGAATTGCCTTTGAATGGACAGCATCTAAAACATTATTTTATGTGCTAAAAGCAGTTAGTCCATCATTGTACATATTTGGTTTTCTCTCATTGTATATTCCTCATCAAGCAAATTTTGACTCCATGCCCGAAGTGAAGGCACTAATCTGCAGGTTCTTAGTGTTTCGTGGCAAAAAACACTATCCCCAGGTGGAGCCAAATGTTGTGGATCATTGTCATATCCTTTTATTTTTTAAAAATTTGAAAATATAAAATTAGAAATTGATTGAAAAATATGTTAAAGTATCGAAATCCTTATACTTTAGCATGAAAAATATTGTGTTCACTATACCTAAGTTAAATTTTAAGTGTTTAAACTTTATATAAGTGGGTTTCATATTTGATGTTTAAAAATCGATTGGTTTGTTGGGCAGAAGATGTTGATGATAAAAGGTCTTATCAAAAGTCCCAACTTGCAGGCACAATTAGCACGTAAGATAACGAGACGAGTGCCTCCGCAGTTGACCGGGTTGACTGTGGTGACAACAGAGATGAATAGTGGAGATCAACTGTGGGGGCACTAGCCAAAGATTTCTTCTGTACCCTGAGAGCCCCCACAGTGACGTGAGACACTAAGTTGTTCACAACTATCTTCCACATCAGACGGAAGCAATGGCTCTCTAGCGCGTAATGTCAGCATTAAATCTAAAAGTTGCACCACCTATTTAAAGAAGATTTTCACTTATTTTTCAAAACACTTGTAATTTGTTACGCTGCACCCTGTTTTAGTTTTCTGCCACCTACAAAAATTTAACCACCCTGTGAATTGCTCTTGCGTAAATTTTCAACCATGGCTAAATGGTCATCTCTATCAGGTTCAGCCAGTCATATCCCTCTCATGGATACTGAGAGGGATATTCAAGATACCATATGTTTTGTAATTCACCTTCCTTTCTATCAACAAGTTATATTGAATGATACAGCTTCCCCTGTTTATTTTGCCATGGTCAAGTCCGACATTATTTCTGCATGCATTCCCAAGACCCGTCTTTTCCCTAAATTTATCTATTGGTTGGTGTCTGTCATGTATCTAGGGAAGTATTTTGTTATGAATTACCAAGGAGATAACTTTCTACAGGTGTCCACCCAGTTAATCCGCCAAGCCCTTTCCTATCCTAAGTCAGAGTCATCCATTCAATTTTCTGACAATTCCCTGGTACAATATTATGATAATCTTGCTGGTGAAGAATTTAATCAGTTCATGTTTTATTTGAAAAATTACATGAAGCGGTTTCAGCCAGACTGTAAAGAGTTTTATATGGAGGTTTTTGACGCTGAGACTCGTCCAATATTAAGTAATATTGCAAAAATTATAGGTAAAAATGATGATAATACAGTGGAAAAATCAGCCCTAGGAATGTTTGCTATGATGATGAAGCCAGGGGTGGTGTTGGATATTCCATCATATTGGCAGGAAGCAGTCAATTCACAGCTAATGACCCTTTCATTAACAGGTTCTTTCAAATTTCCTTCATTGATAGTATACTTGTTCTTATATCAGAATGTGGAAGAATTCATGCATTTAGGTCTAAATATTATGGATGCAAACAAAATGAGGCAATCAGGGATATTCTAGATGGATGTAGTTATAAGGGAGAAAAATGAGGCTGGATTGTTTGATTTTTCTAACTATTACATGTCAGTTGCATATAAGATATTGAATGGACTTCCTCCTCCCTATTTCTTACCTAAAGCTTAGGATTTTTTGCATTTAGGAAACAATTTCAAATATGGAGATTGGTTTGTTTTTTAGGAATACTCTAAAATAAGGCCGTATGTAGCAAGTGTTGAGCCTTATAGACTCCCAACGTTTGTACCAATGAGGATTTTTTATTTAGAGTTTATTAGACAAAGCCTAAATGTTGACCAAGTTCATTTTGTGCCAATGAAAAAAGGACACATGTATAAATTAACCATGACTGTAGGCCCTTTCATAGTCAATATGAGGCAGGCATTTGATGAAGTAACAAGAATGTTGGGTGAGATGCATATGCTACTTGGAGAGAGTTGGGCTTATGACCCTTTTGGTGTAATTTCAAATAGAAGAATTAAGAATGGGTACTCTGCTTTCATTCATGAAAGTAGGCTAGAACAGGAGAAGGCATCAAGTAAAGGTATGATGAGTTCAGTAGGTGCAAATATTCAGACTCCTGTCATAGCAAAGAAAACAAAGAAAAGAAACAAAGAAGTGGTTATTGATCTAGAGGATGAAGAGCAAGGAGTCAAGAAGAGAACAAAGTTTGTTAAAGATCCTACATCTAATTCACCTGGTTTTTATTTACATTTGGGAGAAGAGAAAAATGCTCATGCTTCGCCCAGGAGTCATGAAGCTTCTCATGAACAGGTGCCTTTGGTCAAATAGATGTTTTCACAAATTGAGGAAAGAGATCAGAGGATCAAGGCCAACATGGAGGCCCAAGATAAACATCAAGTTGTTGTTGATCAAGCAAGATTTTTTACTGTAATGGATCTTGAGAAAGATCAATTTAGAATTTCCTTGTCACGTCCTACATATATGTCAATTAGTTCTTCCAACAGTTCAACACTGTAAATCTGACTGTGGATGTGAAGAAAATCCCACTAATGGATAAAATGAATTTGCATATGCAAACAGGTCAGTTGATTGTAAATGACCTCATAAAGACTAATGCAATGGCAATAAAGGAAAAAAATATGTTGGGAAAAGTAATTAAACAATTGAAGTTAGAGAAGGTTAATTCAAGAGCCTTAACAATTCAGAATGAGGAATTGAAAAAAATCATTATAAAAATTGGAGTAGACCTTATTGACAAGACAGTTGTGCAGAAATTAATGCAAAGTGCTGCGATAGAAATATCCACATTGAGGAAAAAACTAAAATTACCTACTGGAGAACATTCAATGGTTGCAGAAGTGGCAGAGGTAGAGAAGGAAAAGGAAAATCTTTTACAATAGCTCATGCAGAAAGATGAAGAAATCTCCAAAACAAATCAATCTGAAATTTCATTGCAAAATCATATTGATAACCATAGTTGTACTTTTGTTTTTCCTACAAGTAATGATGATCCTCAAACACTTTTTGTTCAATTAAATACTGAGTTGCAGATGCCTAAAAGAGATCGGAAGAAGGCTCAAACAGATCTGGAGACTGCAACAAAGTTGATTAAAGTCATAGAAAATGAAGTTGACAAGTATAAAATAGATTTCTGAAATGTTGAAGCTGAGATTAAAAATATCAAAGAAAGGTTGAAAGGAAATCTCTCACTGATACAAGCCAAAGATATCATTTGGACTGATATTATCTCAGAAATGAAATCTAATTGGTGCTTCTTAATGATAGTTTCAAAAGAGAAAAGTCTTATTTTAGAATGTGAAGAACCAATCATGTTTGATAAACAAAAATCAATTAATAGATCCATTTGGGCCAGAAGATTCATTGATTTTATTAACTCTAAATCAGATCAAGAATTAGAGGATAATGACATGCAGGATAGAATTTTGTATGCCTTAGAAATTAACAAAATGATTATCAGAAATGATCTCAGAAAGGCTGCAGAAAAGAAGCTAATGGAAATCAAGGAAGCAGTGAGTCAGTTTGATAAGTCATTTGACAAAATGACAAGAGTAGGCTTTCCATCATGTTGGGGAGCTGAAGGAAATATTTTACCATGGAATTATTATGAGAACCTACTGGTTTTGACAAAAGCAAAGGTGATAACAGGCATGAAAAGACCCATGTGCTTAAAGGAGAAACAATGGTTAACTTCTTATAGAGGTATTTTCAACTATTGTGGATGGTAAAGACCCTTTTCTCAGAAAGGCCGCCTATGATCAAATTACTGCATTCAAATTAGAATACCACAATTTGACACATTCATCTAGGACGAAGGTTGAAATATGGAAAAAGTGCAGAGCTTGGACAATAGACCTACCTAAAGGATTAGCATCAAAGGAAAACAAATTAGTTGACCTAGAAAAAGAAGCCACATCATCAGCAATTCCTATAGATTAGGATATTTATTTTATGTTATTTTCTGAAGACAATGTAATTGTAATAAGACATTTTCGAGGCATGTAATAGACAACCTTCGAAGTCTTAAGTATTTTTGGTAGTTAGGATTGGTTACAGCAGTTCCAAGCTGCTTTTTATTGTATTTAATGTAATTTTAAAGAGAAGGAAAATTTCTGAGTTTTGGACCTTCAGACAATTATTTTTGTACTCAGAGATTCAAATATTAATGAATGGGTAAGCAAGTTTCTAGCATTTTTTTTATATTGAAATGTATTCAAGTTTGCATTCTGTGTTTTCTATCTATGAATAAAGCAAAGTTATGAGGAGCAAGCCTCTTTTTAATTCTATATGTAAGAGTTAAAAACCTTAATTGGTGCTCCTTTGTTTTAACTATTTCTTTCATATATTTCTTCTGGCGTTTGAGATGATATTTTTTGTGTAAATAGCATATCATTTTGGGCTTCTTCTTTCATTTTCTTCTAGTCACTTCATTCAACATCAACAAATGGTAGCATTGTGAAGAATTCATCATATTTGATATTTAAGGGTTTGATCATAAATACTTGAGGGTTAATAAAACAGAGACATATATATTCATGACATAATCATATAAATGTCTTAAGCACTGATTCCTTATCACAGCTAAGGGATTGCCTCTTAATGTAAAACAAGGGAAATCTGAAAATGGACTAGTAGAAAGGAGTGAGAAAGGCATATGATTGGAGGTTCAGTGATGCAACATAGTGATCCCCACATTTTCAAACACGATTGCATCCATGTTCATATGAGTAAAACCGAAAACTTCTATCAATAAGTTATTAGTGACAACAACAACATAGACATCCACCGATTTTCCACCATTGGTGATGAAAATATACCTCTAAGATTTTACAGAGGCAATATCAGAAGGGTGTTTATGGTATTTATTTCTCTTTCCCTTGATGCTTCTACTTCTGTAGTGTCTCAGCGCCCATTCTCTTCCTTCTACTTCGCAACCATTTTTTTCCCCTACAAGTTCAAGGATTAATGGAAATTACATTTTTCATAACCTGAATGAGTTGTGTTCACTTGCAGTATACACCATTACTTTTCTCAAAGATTTATGCTAGATACAGTTACTAGGCATTGCATTCCGTATCCCCAATTTCACCGAAAAATCTTTCTTCTCTCTTACAGCAGCCCTTTGCAAAACCCCGAAATGTATCCAACTCTATTGCCTTTGTATTTGGATTGGGTTATGTTGACATGATATATATTTACACATTTAACTGTATTCAACTATTAAAAATGCAATGGATAGGGTAGTTATCAATGATCTCTATCTCATCTTGTACTCTCTAAATCAAATGGGGACGATGGCCTTGTATTGGGCCAGCCACTCTCTAAATAATATTGGTACTAGTATATATCAACATCAACATTTTCTACTTCAGTAACGTGTTTCTATCTATTGTTTTTTCTTAATTGGGCTCTATGATTGGTTACAATATGATATTTAAATTTTATATTACCTGGAGAACTGGAATTTTTGCATGAATTCTAGTAAGTGTGGTCCTGGGTTGCTTTGCATCTAGGATGAAAATATGACATGGATTCTATGTTTATTTAACGGTTTCAAATAATTTTTCATTGTTGTTTTCTTTGATTTGTATTGGGCCTCTTTGTAATCTTTAACAGTCAAATTTTTAGGGCTAGATAGTTTGGGCAACGGGTGAACTTTAGATGCATGCATTAGAGGGATTTCAAGTTTCAAATTGGTCATAATTCTTGGTTTTCATCTTCAGCTTTAACCATCTTCTTTTGATGGGAGATTTTTGTCATGATAGGCATGTCTTTTACTTAAGATTTTCTCCACATCTATGCTTAAGAATTCATTTCTTTACACTCTGGAAGGAGACCAAACCTCTACAACTATGTGTGATGACTAATTCACATGATAAACTGGCATGGGAATAACTCCAAGTGTGGGGCTTGTAAATTATCGCCAATGGGATCACCCTTTGAATTAATGACCATTTGTTTCAACATTAAACTCCTACTATTGTGATCACTCGAATTCATAGATGAGTGTGTTGGCTAGAGTATCCCATACTGATAAGGCAATATGCAACACAGGGGAGGGGTTGTGCCATGTCCACTCATAAGGAAATATGCATCACAGGAGATGGGTTGTGGCATGTCCACTCTTGTTTATTCTTGGTGGGGTGGTGGCCATGCACCTCTCCACATGTTCCCTCTCGACCACCCCATCTGGGGAGGATGAATCATTGAGAACCAGATCCTTTCAATTTTTCTTGAGGAAAAGTTTCCCAATTGCATCTCATCTGCCTTTCCTGGTTTATGCATCATGAACTAGCCAGTAGATGTGAAATTTTATTTCCCTTGCGCCTGGTGTGTGAGGTGAGGACCATTGGTACATGGGGGATGATGATTACAATCTTCTCCAATCTACTTCCCAATCTCTAGCTTTTAGAGACTCTACTTGAAGAGGATCCGTGAATGATCTTGGTGGTCATGCTGATAATGAACTAGGAATCTCCTTTTATTATGAGGTGAGATAAATTTTGGAATGATTGTCTAAAGGAGATCCTCTCCAGTTGACACTATATTTATGATTGCATATTACTTGCATTGAATTTTAGGAAAGGAGATATGGATATGTAGAAATTAAATAATATGAAATTGTTATTTTCGATGTACAAGACATGTAAATTTCATATTTGAACCGATCCAGTCCCAAACAATTTACTCTTTTATAAGGTGGTTACTATTTTGTTTTATATGACTAATACTTTTATTGATTTTCTACCTTTTCTTTGATTCTTTGAATTTTTCATCTCCTATTGAGGTCACCAAATATGTGTTGTACATCATTTCTATCTCCCCTATTGATCCCCTCTCCCATTGCTAATATGTTACTTCAAATATCTCATTCAAATAATAGATCATGTTGTTAAACTTCTGAATATTTTCATATTTTTATGCTACATGGTTTGAATTTCCTATTTGGACAGTTCAAGGTTTGTTGTCCTATCCTCAATCATGGGAAGAGTCTACAAAATTTATTTGTAGAGAGCTTCAAATTTGTTGGAGAATGAGACACCATAATATCTCTTTCACACTTGTTTGATCATTATGAGATTAGGGACATTGTTTTAATGTTTTAGAAAAGACTCAAGAAGTTATTTTCCCTATAATTTTTTATAATCATGACAAAATTGTTGAATGCATGATACTTTATCCCCATTGATTTTATATTATTTCTACAAGTGTTTTTCCTTTCTTGAAGTGCATCTTTGTAGTAGGAAGAATTTGGGTTATTAGCCTTTTTCCTGCATGGGTTGGGTGGAAGCTCATCTTAGGACATGAATTCCAAAACATTATTTTTGTAATTTGGATCAATAGATAATCCTCTTAAAAAAATAAATATTATACATTTTGTGAGACAACATTACCATGATAAGGGATTGATAAACATTGTATGACTCATGTGTGTTCTTCCACTTGTCTACAAGGGTATAAAACTGGGTTTTTATTTCAATGAGGATTCCCAATCAATTTCTTAAGAATGAAAATTTGATGAATCTTGCATTTCTCTTCATTCATGTATAAAAATGGGTTTTTCTTTCAAGGAGCATTCCCAATCAATTTCTTAATAATGAACAATCTGATGAATCTTGCATTTCTCTTCATTCATTAAAAGGACAAAGCACCGAGAGTAACCTAGCAAATATCAATACTAATCTACACACTGGCATGATTATTAAATCAGAATGTGTGACAACAAAAGCCCAATTGGAGAAATAAAACATCTATTTTGACGTTAATGCATCATGTTTTGGATTTTTCTCATTGAATATTTTGTAATCATAAAATAAATTATATACCATCTAATGTCTTAATTTTCTAAAATTTTATTATCCTAGTATTAAATTTTATGTTATATCATTTATCTTTTCGTATGTGTAGTAATCCTTGAATGCGTCTTTAAAGTGTAAGATTGAACTGGGTTAACAGAATATTAGAGTCTTAGAGCAAAGACTTTCTACTTCCATGGTAGTTACATTGACCTTGATTTAGAGGACGTGAAACCTGAGAAGTCAACATATTTGCTTAATAATAATCAAACCCCCAATTCAACGTTTTGTTTGTATGTTTCTCGATTGTTCCTAGGTGACTCTCTAATCAATGACAATAAAGAAAAATGGCATACACAAGGCCTTATAAGATATGTTCTCCAAGAACCTTGTTCTTGGAATTATGTAACCAGATGCTTGATGCATATGATTGGAATTATGTAACCATATGCTTGATGCATATGATTGGTCTTGGATACACTTTGTTGGTAAAAATAACATTACCTATACTAAGACATTGGGTGTAATTATTGTACTTTTATCAAATGAGTTTTAAACACTATACAAAATTTACAAATTCCCAATCTCTCTCTTTCATATGCAAGGCATGATTAGTTTCACCAGATTCTAATGGGGACGAGTTTATAACTTTATTGAATCATCATATAAATTCCTGACCAATTTGGGGGCTATAATAGTTAGCTACTCTTCCCCATCCCATATTATTGTGGAAACTAAGGCTCTGGGAAGGAAGATGAAGCATTATGTTCATACTTGTGAGCTTCTTTTCCCAGGAGGGGTTTGTTGTGGTTCCCAACATCAATGTGTTCTATGGGACAACATTGTCGTGCTTAAGACTTAATATTTAGAAAGAAAGCCACTCTTTCCTTGTACTTATTTTATTATAGATATATGTAAGTCCTCCATAACTTACATGAGTTCAATTGCAGCTCATGCTTGCTTGTACTATTGGCATTTTCAGAGTATTTAAGATGTGTACTATTGAATTTTTCCTGATTCTGCATAGTACCAAATTTGAATTTGAACCCGAACTTTGTATCTATGTTGAAAATTATAAAAAAGACATGGATTGTACAAGTATCTTGTTAAGTTTTTCTTTTTTTATTTAACTTTCTCCCCTCATGATCGAGAATGATATTTTAGGGGAAAATTCATCTTCCTATGAAATGGAGTTTCACTTGCTAACACTTGTAAAAGAGATTCTTTAACTTATATGACAGATTGACTAACACATGTAACTATTTTGAGAAATATTCCCTTACACTTATGTATTTTTTTATTGGACTTAAAACTGCTAGGTAAGGTGCATTCCCTTCAGAGAGATTCTTTGTACAAGTGGCACATTATTATTTTCATAAGGGCTCATTAATTTGGTGCTTTCTTTGGCATAGGTTGGGCACTCCACTAGGTGAGGTTACATGGGATATGGACTGATCCATTTGATTCTATAAAATTATTCCTATTATTTCTCTATAAATGAGTGGGGACTTTTGTAGGGTGAGTATGTAATGTCCCAAACTAGATTTTTGCAGTAATCTTCACAATTACTATTGAGGCCTTTTTTACAAAAATGACATTGCCAATGATTTTATGTTAATTATTAATGTGAGGATATTTCATCAAGCATATTGCACACAATTTAACATGAAACCCTCATTTGACAGTAGATAAAAGAAACAACTCAGCCTTGTTAAATTAACATGAGTCTAAAAATACATGAGAACTTGTTAAGAGGATGACACAAATGGTTGAAAATGACCTCTCCAATGATTTCATTGATGCCCAATGAGAAGCATGGTTGGCTTCTCCTTCAAGACTAGTTAGGGTGGAATCTTTAACCACCAAAGGCTAGTTATTTTAATCAACTTGGGTGGGTGATTTCTCCACCGAAGAAGATCATGCTTTGGGTTATAAACCCTTAAGAAAGATCCAAGAGTCAAATTAAACAAACCATCAGATATCTATACATTTCCAGGGAATGATCTCGAGCTCCATTTATAATATTTTACCACCCCTAATACCATGCACAAGTATTCCTTTGATACCAATACCATGGTCAAGTATTCCATGGGTGCCAATACCATGGGAAACTTAATACATAATAATGTGAATTAAGTTTTCCTTTGTTCTTGTGACCAAATTTTAATCTAATTAAATCATTTTTTTCCCCTACAGTGATTACTTATAAAAGGAACATGGAAGTCTTCCCTCCTCGAGATTTCTTGTCCTCAAGCAATGCCATAACCTGAATATAAATACCCAGGCCCCAAATGTGCCACTGTGCTACTCCATACCACTATACTATCTGACCATCAATAAATCCCTTGACACCTATTCCAAATATGCCACAAGTGGATCCATTGTAGCGTGAACTATGTCTTAGTATCACCATCCATTGTACTTATTTCCTCCATGATATGGAACATGTAAATGGTATGTAATTTATTTTTAGGAAATATGTTTTATAGTCTCTTCACTAAGCTTCCATGTTGTGGGTAGCTTACATATGTTGTCAAGGTCACCTAGGAATTACTCCTGGCATCACATGCATTTACTTGGGGGTTTCAAACCTAGGTCTTTGCATTAATACAAGCCCTATCACGTCATTTATTACTACTAGTGTTAGTATGAATTTTAATCGCAAGTGTACGAAAAAGGCTCACTTTAGTCGTGCATAAAAAATAGCCCTAACAGAAAAGATGGTTGCCAATATCTTTAGATCTGAAATTAGTTGACCAAGATAAATGCTGCAATAGATCTATGCATTAAAAGACATTAAGCAGTAAATAAAAGCAAGAGTTGTTCCATGCATCCAATAGAAAAGACAAGAATGTTTTAAATATTTTTTTGTATTTATGACACCCGGGAGGAGAACATAGAAAGATGTTACCAGTCCTCCTCAATGGGATGGGTTCTTGTAAGTCCTCAACACTTTAAATCGAAAATCCCTCTCTCTTGATGGTGTAGAAAACCCAAACAAAAAATGGAACTCAAAGGGAGCTCACAAGAAAAATGGTAGCAAAATATGACAATGATGGTCGATCAAATTTAGGCCAAAAGTATAGATCTAGAGTGATCTTTAGGCAACAAAAGGTAGTGAGTGAATGGAAAAAACCTTCTATTTATAACAAAATATTGATTTAATCTAGATATTGGTGCATAATTAAAATATTATTAACCAAATCAAGATCCAACTTTTATGGAATATTTTATTATACTTGTTGGAGGGAAAAAGAATTTGACTTGGGTCAAATCCCTTTATTTGTAAATAATAAATCAATAAATGATTTATTTATTATTTTAATCATGTGGTTGAGTAATAATCAAATAAATAATGATTTATTTAATTATTTATGAATGATTTAGTCAAATTTAACAAGGAATATTATTTAAATGAGGTTTAAATAATTATTCCTAGAAAATAAAAGATAAATAGTGATTTATCTAATTAATTTTCCTATTTTGGGTTAAATATGACCAGAAATATTAATTAAACTGTTGTTTAACTAATTATTCGTTGAGGAAAATCAAACAAATATAGATTTATTTAATATTTCCTCATGGGGTTTCTTGTTTAGACCATAAACAACTTAATAAAGGTGGTTTACTAAGTTATTTTTCATAGTGAAAGCAATTTTACTTAGGGTAAAATTGGTCTTACATGGCGTACTTAGGTCCATATAATAGTAACAGGTTAGATGACCAAAAAATGGTGTAATAGATTGCCCCCCAACGTGCGAGCGTTAGGAGCTAATTGTATGACCGAAGTACGTTGCAAGAACTCAATCACTAGACACTGAAGGGGAAGTCAGAGAGAGGGAAATATAAGGTAGACCAAAGCACTAGAGGACTAGACCCCGAGGAGGCGAGCCTTACAGATGCAACAAGTCTCTTTTACAAGTGAGTACCTATGCTATAGGCGGCGGGAGGCATACCTATGCCCGCAGAGACAAAGTACAAAGAATAATGTATCTAGTAAACAAGGGAATGAACTATATAGTACATGTTGTCATAAACATGAGCCAGATAAAATATGATAATGAATCCCACATACATACTTTGCCTGGGATAACCGCCAGGACTTATACAATAATATCTAAGTACATGAAACACAAATACAACCCAAATGCCCCTGTAAATAGGAAAGGGCTCTAAAAATATGACTGATACATGCAAGAAAAAATGCGCTGCAAGCAGCTGAGGCCGACATCATCAAATCTATGGAGCTGCATCAAATGTTGTAATGAAGAGGTCATTCGAGCATGTGGGGGCATACCTATAGGGCCACCCCCTCATGAGGGTTGAAACATCTCACATGCACCCAGGAATCACCGGTATCATCTGCTGTATCACTTAACCATCAAGTATACAAATCTCGATCATGTTGAAAGGAGATAGAGCTGAGAAACAATCAAGTCAAAGGGCAATAAGGAGTCCCTTTTCCTAATCCGAGGCACTGAACAAGAGTGGAAGTTGGAACCAAGGTACACCGCCCTCTAGACCTACTTTTTGGAATGAATGATCTGATGTTGACAGAAGGAGGTCCACCATAGGTGAGGCAATAAGGGATCCTCAACTAAAGCATGAGAAAAAATATTAGAGCAACTGACAGACTGACACCAGGGATGATGATGAAATGGGGGGTACTAAGTAGCGGACAGACAACTTCCCTTGTTAGAGCATAAAGAGCATGGATGACCTGGCAGTGACTGACACAATATCATAAGGGATATGGGAGAGTAGGGCTGAAGGCCATAATGTGTGACACGAGAGAGGAACCAAGCAATGAAGGATGGAGGAATATAGCAGGATACAAAGGGACTTGGGATAGACTCCATGGATGTAATGATGACTCAACGCGGATGCTCTAAACAAGGGTGACTCAATGATGGTGCCACACAGAAAAGGTCTAGTGGGGACCATAAATACATGAGTACAAGATGGTTACTCACGACGAAAATCGACATGAGCATGGAAAATTATGGAGGCAAAGTGGTGCCCCAAGTACAAGTGTTGCAAGTGAATAAATTCGATTTTGAGTAGTGGTGAACTGACCCTTCTTGGAAAAAATGTGCCCTGGTGAAGTATCAAATCACAAATAATCATGAGCTAGCTACCTAAAAGAAATAAAACATGCATTTCTTGAAGGAAATTCTAAGGGCAATATTTCTTAAGATAGAGTGCATTGCAGGGATTAGTAAGGGGATGTCCTTCGAAATCCTCTAAGAGATATGCCCCCTTGCCCAAATCCTTACTGATGATGTAAGTTCCTAGACATAATGAGTCAAAATTCCCATGACCGAGGAAATCATGGGCCTGGTCATACACCAAAACAAGATCACCTTCGTGAAAAGTACAAGGGTGGAATTTTTGGTCATACTAAGCTTTGGTGTGTTTCTTAGCTGCTTCGATGGTTTGCAATGCAACACGACGGTCATAGGAAGCACGCTCAAGCATGATAAGTCATTTTTCTAAAGTTTGGGTGTCAGGGAGAAGTTCAACGGCTAGATGAAGGGAAGGTATTTCACACTCAATCGATAATATTGACTCCTCTCCGAAAACAAGGTGGAAAGGAGTGAACCCGGTGGCAATTTTAACAGTTTCTATAGGCCAAAAAAGCTTGTAAGAGAATAAGGTTCCAGTTAGTTTTGTGCTTATCCACCATCCGTTGAAGCATGGTTTTAAGTATTTATTGACTGCTTCAACTTGGCCATTACCTTGGGGGTAATAAGAGGAGAAATATTGGTCCTCAAAACCCAACAGTAAGGATAGCGCATGCCAAAATGTCGACCATGGTCAGAGACCAATTGTTAAACGTTGGCATGGCCTTAGCCCATTTCATGAAATATTCAACTGCCACGATGATATACTTGTGGTTACCATCAGATGACATTCGACACTCCATAAATTTTATGGCCCACTTACAAAAGGGACCAGCTGAGATGACAGGATGGAGGGGAGACGAAGGGGCTCGTGCCTTAGGGGAGAAATGTTGGCAATTGGAACAGTGTTTGATTGCTTCAATGCAATCACCAAAGAGAGAAGGCCAAAATTAACCAGAGTCCATGATTTTCTGGGCAGCAGCCAGACCGGAGAGGTGGCCACCACAAGTGCCGTGATTGCATGCATTCAGGGCTTGCTCTGCTTCAGCGTGTGTGAGACAATGATGAAGGACAGAGTCTACACTGCAACGATAAGGGTTGTCACCGATAAGAAGGTAGCAGGGGGGCTGGTGTCGGATACGTCGTCGAGCATCACGATCAATATGGAGGGCGAAATTTTATGCTCACAAATAAGTGAGGATTTCACCATACCAAGGATCATTGGAGGTAATGGCAAACAAATGTTCATCAGGAAAATCATCATTAACTAGAGGATCCTACGTACCAATAGGTAATTCAGAAATGAGTTCAACGAGGGATAAACATTTCTTATTTTTGGGTGTGACAAATTCAAGATTGAACTCCTCGAGGATAATTATCCAACTGGCGTACTTCCCATTGATGATTCGGTGACTCAATAGGAAGGCCATGGGGTTGGAATTAGTCACAACCTTGGTGGAACGTATGAGGATGTAATGATGAATTTTTTAGAATGAGAACATGACAGCCAGAGTTAATTTCTCTTCATGTGAGTAGGATACAGGAGGACGTACCAGTTTATTATTGACATAATAGATAACATGCTCAATTCCATTGTCATCTTCCTAAATAAGGACTCCATTGAATAGGTGGAAGCAGAGAGGTACAAGATGAAATCCCTATCAAAGTTTGGGGGATGGATCAAGGGAGCATATATGAGAGCATGTTTCAGGGCATCAAAAGACCCTTGAGCATAGGCATCCCAGACAAAGGGGATTTTGGATCAGAGGAGTCTAAGGAACCCATGCGCAGTGGTGGCATAGTCAGGTACGAAATAGCGAAGGAAATTAGCTTTGCCTTGGAGGCCTTGTAACTGGCATAAAGTATGAGGGATAGGAATCTCAAGGATGGCTTGAACTTTCAATGGGTCAAGCGTGATACCATATTTAGACACAATGAAGCCTAGAAGACGGCTGGCGGGAACACAAAAGACACACTTCATCAGGTTGAGGCGGATATTATACTTGCGACATCAGAGAAAGGTGGTACGCAGATCATGGAGGTGTTGTGCCCGATGTTTAGAACGTGCAGTGAGGTCATCTAAATAAGTAAGGATAATGTGAGCTAGGTCATGGAAACAGTAAGACATAGCCCGCTAAAAAGTGGCTCCAGTGTTTTTAAGGCCGAACAACATGACTCGATAGGCAAAGGTTCCCCATGGACTAATAAACATAGTCTTAAGTTGATCAGCATGACAGATAAAAATTTGGTTGTACCCTAAGAAACCATCCATAAAGGATAGAACCTCGTCCCCCGTACAATCATCAATGATTTGGTCAATGAATGGTGTGGGGAAGTTGTCTCTGGGACAAGCTTTGTTCAGGTTGCAAAAGTCAATGAAAACATGGATGGTGCCTTGTTTCTTGAGAACATGAACTAGATTGGACACCCAAGTGGTGTATTCGATGGGATATATAAAACCAGCCTACTTGAGCTGATCGATTTCAGATTTGACAGCCTCTCGTCTGGAAGGATTAATGGGTCTCAAATTTTGACGGACAGGATTGGCATCGGGCCATGTATTGATATGGTGCTCGACAATGGCGGGATCAACTACGGGCATTTCTGAATAGGAATAGGTGAAAAAATCACAGAATTATTTGAATATCTTGGTGTAAGCCTCAACCTCTTCCAGGTTACATTGGGCACCCAAGGTGACATTTTCTTCTACCCCTGGTTTGTTAGAAATGGTAGGAGAGATATTGGCCATATTTCCTGCTTGGAAAGCATCAAGTAAAGGGATGGGATTTCTAAACCAATCGACTTCATCAGAAATGAAGTCTTTAGTTTCCATAGCATATTGGTCATGGGGTTGCTGTGAGAGGAAGTACGCACAGTGGTGCATATCATCCCATGGGAAGTCAGGGTCGGTCATGGCTTCAATAATGTCTTCATCTGAATGGAATATGGGGTGACTGGAGGAAGGGAGACCACCTGACGTAGTAGAGCTACCTGACTCATCATCATATGAAGAAAGGCTCACATGAAAAACATCATGGGGGATGATAGAGGAGTAAGCAGATAAAGGATCTAGCGATGTTGAGCCCAAGGTGATCACTAAAGGGAGGTCGGGCGAAACATCAAGGGAATTCTCCAAGGGGACTTCCACCAAGGGTCTCATGGATGATGATAGGTAGAAAATGGTGGCCAAATACTCCATCATTTCGACATCGAGAGGGGGAATGTCAATGGGAGCTAGGAGATCCTCTAGTTCTACCGAAGCAGAACTCGCAAACAAGGGGGAGGTGAACTTGTCATGCTTGGCCTCGAATTGGTAGAACGCTTCCAAAGAGGAACAATACTCTTCAAGGCAGGGACATAAGTGAGTTTAGTGGCCATGGAAATCGTACAAAGCGCAAGGGTGATTTGTGCACAAGTATTTTAGTTTCGGGACTGAATCGGGTATAGTGACATAGACCTCAAGGATATCAGACTCCGGAAACGTCTCATTGACCATGGGCTTGAGGTGAGGCAACTCTGGACTGGTATGGGTGGCATGACTGACAACATAACACAAATCACACTGGATAGTATGCTTTGGTGGCCGAGGAGGGGTAAGGTTTGTCAAGGCAGCCTTTTCTTCAGATGCCTTCTTGTTGACTTTTCCCCTATTACCCGAGGCTATCGCAATAGGAGGAGGTTCCTCTTGAGGTGGCTAAGGCACAGTAGCAGCGGGAGGGGTCATAGGGACTTGTTGAAATGAGTTCAAATCAATATAAGGTTTGGGTTGACCAGGCAGGGTAGCAGCTGGGGGATTGAGGTACCAGACGCGAATCCCAAGGGTCAGGTTAGGAAGAGATAGGGTAGCCATGATAGGTACTGAGAACACTCTGGGAGGGGGAGCTAGGAATGGTACCTAACTAGAGGGGTAATGGCTAGGCGAGATGGCTCTGAGATGGTTAAGGCCTAGAGGAACCATTCTAGGAGGGTAGAGAGGCTCATGGATACCAACCGTAGGTGAAGGGCTAGGAGGAGAGGGTCCAGAAGGCTAAATCGAAGGGATAGGAGTAGGTTGCAAAGGGCGAGGTTCCTGACTAGCCAAAGCAGGCCGCTTGAGGGAAGCCTGAGACGATTGCATCATGAAAACATTCAATGAGCTAGGATCAGAGACAGGAGGAAGAAGACCAGGGAATGTACCAAGAAAATAGGAGTCTTTGTAGACTCCGAGTGAGACACTGGTCAAGGGGTCGACGGTTTGCTTATTGGCCACCGAAGATATGATGGACTCAATGGAGGTGTGAGACTTCAGTTTGTAATATGTCAACTGGTCGATGGCGACTATCTTTCCATTATGGGGAAAGGAAATCTTGCGGTGGACAGCAAATGGTAGAGCAGACATCGCATAGGTGTATCTACGACCCAATAGAATGTTGTAATCTAAGGGGGCGTCAGTGACTTCTACTTCAACGCAAATAGTCTTGCTCGCAAGAGTAATAGGACAATTGTGGAATAGGCCAATGGGCTGGGATGTGTGGTCATCCCACACTCAGAGAGTGATCATGGAAGGGGCCAACTCAGGTGATCTGAGTTTCTTCCAAACCGAAGTGGAAAACACATAAGTAGATGCCCCCTCATCAATGATACACTGGGAAACATTGGTGTTCCAGATCTTGACTGGGATTTAAAAAGCGACGGAATCAAGAAGAAGAATATTTTCTGACCGGTCAACATCGAAGACGATCAATCGATCATCTGAAGGATCTACAGTGCCCATGGCATATAGTAGAGCTTTTTTTGTGAAGGGCATGACTAGAGGAGTTCCAGCGTTGAGATGGCAGCTGGAGATTGCGCCAAATCATCTACTATACTATATGAATGGGTAGCTTTGTCAAAAGTAGCATTTTGGTGTAATTGTCCCTTAGGGAGCTTGGTATGAACCTCTGCCTTACGCTGAGGGATTTGCAAAGGACCATTAGCTGTCGAAAGAGGCTCTGTAGAACCTGAAGAAGGGGGCTCGAGGACAAACGTAGCGGGAGGCTTGTTGTACTAACAGGACCCAGTCTGAAGGTCGAGGTCTATGGTTATAGGTTGGTCAGAATTCATCATGAGAATCTGGTAATCGGAGGTACCAAATGGAGGAGGTTGAGTGGCCGCCTGACTTTCAAGTGGTTGGGTAGCCACAAATCCTTACTAAGGGAAAGGATTAGTAAACATAGCAAGCTAACTAGGCACAGCTTTGAGAGGGACGGAAGGGAAGGCTTGTTGCCCTTGCAATGTTTCTTGAGACTCCCACATCTGCCACATCTTTGGTCAAAGAGGACAATCATGCATGTAATGACTATAAACACCATAACAAGAACAAGGCTTATTCATACAAACATGCTTGTCTTGCTTGGGCTGAGTGCCCTGTTGCTGGTTAGTAGTGTTAGGTGCATTATTCTGAGGATTGGGTCTAGGATTATCGGGGGCAGATTGATTTTGAGTGCCTTTCCTCTTCTTTTTGGAAGGAGGAGCATTAGTCGCGCCTTGCTGTGCATACACCTACCCCTGATGGGGTGGCGGCTGCTGTTGCGGGGGTTGAGAAGGAAATTTAGGTGGGGGTGCTAATGCTTGAGGAGCTGGAGCACCAAGTTGCAGATACGGATAATAAGGAGGTTGGGTAAAATTATGTTAAACAGAAGGTTGCGCAAAAGGAGGAGGCATGCTGTATCCTGGATACATGCTACCGGGAGGGGGAAAAGTGCAGGAGGTGTTGGCCCCTCCCTGAGGAAAACCATAGCTCATGGGAGGCTGAGCGTATGGATGAGAGAGAGCTCCAACGATATTATTGGTAGCATGAGATGCCCTGAGTACGTTGGCACCATTGGGTCTAGGAATATCAGGTAGAACGGTATAAACATAGCCCTACTGAGCGTAGATCAGGTCATATTTTAACGCAATCTGGAGAATGGATTCTTCAGTTTGAGGGAAATACGATGCGACATATTTTCCTATAGCAGGCAAAAGAGATATAAGGAACTAGTCCATGTAGACACAGTCTTCGAAGGTAGGGGTTCGACATAGTCACTTTCTTCTCTGCCATTCCTGGACATGATCGGATAGGCGGGTTGCAGACGATTGATGGAAAGAAGTCAAAAGTTCAGTACCAGTGTCATAATGAAGGGGAAGCTGGAAATAAGACATAAGAACTTGGGCAAGAGTCGCAAATGTGGTATGAGAGGATGAGGCCTGATCAACATACCACTTAGAAGTTGCGCCAGTAAGCATACGTTGGAACAACCAAAGACGAACAAAGTCATCGGTAATGGAGTTAGACAAACACCACATGTGGAAAGATCGAACATGATTTGTAGGATCTTCTCAAGCAAGACCTTCAAACTTGGGTATGTCGGAAGGGAGCTTGGTCAGCATAACAATCCAACTAGCATCATGGTGTATAGGGTCATTGATCAATTGGTTAAAATCGGTAAGACTGAGGCCTGCCATATAGGGGAGAAAGGGAGCAGATGGGGTAGTTCTTGTTGCTGTCCCACTAGTACTATTCCCATCATTATGGCCGGGGCTACCACTAGTGTTAGGTCCTGAACCAGACATGGTGAAGGTGATAAGGGGAGAACCGGGGGTAGAACCAGAGGGTGGAACCCAATAAACCAGAAGAGGAGTCAGAGTGCAGACTCGGTGGAGGACTAACTCGAATCCTATGCGAAGGAGTAATTCTTCCTACCGGAAACTGAGGATGAAGGGCAAGAAGACTCTGGGATAAATGCCTTGGTGGCGCAATGGTGAAGGCACAAACATGACAACAAAGGCAGAGATACCAACAAGGGCGAAGAGGTGTAGGATCAACTGATTACAATGTAAAAACAAGGATAGAGAGGTGCAAGATCAATTGAATTCAATGTTTAAATTCTTTTCTTGGCGGTGTTAACCAAGCTCTTGTTCACTTAGGGTGTGTGTGTTAAGTGTGTAAATTTTAATTTTTAAACCCAGACGTTTGTAGAGAAAAATAAAAAGTGTGTTGTATAACTGTAAATAAACCTGCAGATAACAGTACATGACACTGAAATAATAGAAAATAAATAGCTAATAATGCAATAATCTAACCCAAGGAGGTGGGCCTCTCAGTAATTAGTTTGTATGTGGGCAAAACATCTAGTCAAAACACACCAAAATAGCCAATAGATCTAATTTTAGGAGGGACAATGATCTAAAGGTCAGATCTGTTGCAAATAGGTGCAAAAAAATAGCAAAAAATCAGAGGAAAAATTGTTGTAAATGAGGTGGAAAAGGATATAACCTGGAGAGAAGCTGAGGGGACCCTAGAGGAAAACCCAAACAAAACTAAAAGGAGGTGTTTTGGATGGATAAATAGCCAATCTGAAGTGGATCTAAAGGTAAGGTATCAGATTTGAAAAAAGTCTGAACACTCTAAAATTTCAGATAACCTACAGCAGCTAAAACTCTTCCACAAAAGGTGGAGGGTACTGAAGCCCTAGGGGGCTAGGTTCCCACTTTGATGATAAAAAAAGAACAAGTACAAGTCCAAAATGGGTGGAGACGGAGGTCAAAAAACCCTTAACAAAGCCCCAAACAAACCCAGAAAAATCTCAGAAAAAATCCTGCAAAAAGTATAGATCACAGTTTCTGACCTGTTTTCTGCATAGGTCGCAAGTTTTGGCCTATTTTCTGTGCCCTGGAGGTATAATTCGCAGCTTTTGGCCCAAAAAGTGTGACATGCATTTCCGGCACTCTCAGGAGTAGGTTTCAAAAAAAATTGTCGCCTTAGCTGCGGCTGATGCCTGCCACCTGCGCAATAAGTCCGAAAACACACGGAAGTTAGAATTTTCAATGTTTTAGGGTTTTATAGGTTAAAAATAACATCAAGAAAAGAAAAAAAAGAAGCTGAAGAGAAATCCTAGGGTTTGAAGCAATTGGATATGCAAGGATCTGAAAAATGACATAGGTCGTAATCATAAACCCTTATAGAGTCACCAATTGTTATTATGAATCTTAATCGCAACTGTATGAAAAAGGTTCACTTTAGTCGCGCATAAAAAACAGCCCTAACAGTAAAGATGGTTGCCAATATCTTTAGATCTGCAATTAGTTGACCAAGATAAATGCTAAAAAATCTAGATCTATGCATTAAAAGACATTAAGCAGTAAATAAAAGCAAGAGTTGCTCCATGCATCCAATAGACAAGCCAATAATGTTTTAAAGAATTTTTTGTATTTATCACACCTGGGAGGAGAACATAGAAAGATGTTACCAATCCTCCTCAATGGGATGGGTTCTTGTAAGTCCTCAACACTTCAGATCTAAAATCCCTCTCTCTTGATGGTGTAGAAAACCCAGACAAAAAATGGAACTCAAAGGGAGCTCACAAGAAAAATGGTAGAAAAATATGACAATAATGGTGGATCAAAGTCAGACCAAAAGTATAGATCCATAGTGATCTTTAAGTAACAAAAGGTAGTGTGTGAACAGAAAAACCCTTCTATTTATAGCAAAATATTGAGTTAGTCTAGATATTGGTGCATAATTAAAATATTATTAAGCAAATCAAGATCCAACTTTTATGGAATATTTTATTATATTTGTTGGAGGGAAAAAGAATTTGACTTGGGTCAAATCCATTTATTTGTAAATAATAAATAAATAAATGATTTATTTATTATTTTAAAGATGTGGTTGAGTAATAATCAAATAAATAATGATTTATTTAATTATTTATGAATGATTTAGTCAAATTTAACAAGGAATATTATTTAAATAAGATTTAAATAATTATTCCTATAAAATAATAAGATAAATAGTGATTTATCTAATTAATTTTCCTGTTTTGGGTTAAATATGACCAGGAATATTAATTAAACTACTGTTTAACTAATTATTCCTTGAGGAAAATCAAACAAATGTAGATTTATTTAATATTTCCTCATGGGGTTTCTTGTTTACACCATAAAGAACTTAATAAAGGTGGTTTACTAAGTTATTTTTCATAGTGAAAGCAATTTTACTTAGGGTATAATTGGCTTTACATGGTGTACTTAGGTCCATCTAATAGTAACATGTTAGATGACCAAAAATTTTGTAACATCTAGACCACACAACCACAAACAATAAGAAGAATGATATACCTCAACATTCTCTTTCCTACATTCCAATTTAGCATTCTGACACTATTCAAAAGTCTTGACTGTTGGTTTGTGTAGCTTGGGAGGTACTCCCATAACCCTAGGGTACTGGGTTTGGAAGGATTTGATCCACATAAGGGCTTTATGGGTAGTGTATCCAAGCAGTGGGCTTTGTGCCCAAAGTTTTGGGCATGAAACCAAGTGAAGAAATAATTTTTTACTAATTGTTTGCATGAGGTCACCCTTAATGGAGCAAGGGGGACATAAGACAAACATGGAGTGTCGTGATCAAATGAAAGAAATATATTTTTATAATGTTAGTTGGGGTTTCATGAAGTAAACTCAAGTCGGATTGGGTTCATGTCATGACCTGTGGGGGCTAAAATTTACCCTCATAGAACACTATAAGAAGGAAGCAATGAAGCTCATTTGTGCATACAACAAGAACACTTCATCATAAGGAGACTTCTTTAGTAACACATTCATACACCACTCCAGCTTGAGGTTACTCTTTTAAGTTTAAATAGTGAACTCAATAGTGAACAAGTGAATGTTAGAAAAAATGGAGAATGGTCAGATAGAAACAATATAGTCAAATTTTCTGGCAGGACTGAAGCAAACTCTTGTGGTTAAATCATCTCAGCATCTCTGAGGGAGTAGTAGACAAGACATCCACTTTGAATTTCAATAATTAATGACCCTCAAATGTACAAGGAGTATGTAACGACCCTAAAATGTACCGGAAATGTTATCTCTTTCCAATTATATGTTGCCTTTTCCATCAAAGATAGCAGCAACTTCTTCAAATTATGGCCTCAATGCTTCCTCTCTGAGCTTGTAAAAAAAAGTATTTTTTCTTTCTTTCATCAAATGTACCATGCAGTTTTGACTCCTCTCTCCACTTACCCTTTTCCATCCCTTTAAACCACCATGCTTTAATAAATATGCTAAATAATTAAGTAAACTTTAAATCTACACCTAAAGCATTGCCACAATGTTCTCTCTTCTTATGCCACTCAATTCGGCTGCTTTATATTTTGCAAGAAATTTTCATATTGTTTTTTTTTTTATTTTGACCTTGTGACATCTCAAATAATTTGTGTAACTCATGATTTTTCTGGAGTACCCATAATTGTGTATGAAAACTAATTATGGGTACTCCAAAAAAATCATGAGTTACATAAATTATTGAAATTATTAAGTGTCATTTTTAGCTCCCCACTCTTATTGAAATTCAAAATGGATTTCTTATCTACTACTCCCTCAAATTTGCTGAGATGGTTTAACCACAAAATTTTTCTTCAGTCATGTCATAAAATTCAATTATATTGTTTCTATATGACCATTCTCCCTTTTTTCTAACATCCAATTGTTCACTGTTGAGTTCACTATTTAACTTTACAAGAGTAACCTCAAGCTGGAGTGGTGTCTGAATGAAGACCTAGACATAAGGCAGTGACTCATTTTTCAATGATCAAATTGAATTTCTACCAAAATATGTCTCGGACATGGCGATTCACCATAATTCTCGACCCTCATTTTTAGCCTGCTTTATTTTTCCATGAACCTATTTATCATAATAGTTGTAGGTGTTATAAATGGGAGAACCACTAAAACACACCACATATGATTTGAGATTGTTTGGCTTGAGAAAAGCATCTAGATATCATTCTACATCAGGGATTCCATGGTATATTCGCTCTGGATCTGCAGTACCCTCTCCAAATGTACCAGCAGTGATGTCTCTTTCCAACTATATGTTTCTTTCTCCATCTATAATAGTATAAATTTCTTCAAATTATGGCCTCAAAGCTTCTTCCGTGAGCTTGTAAAAAATACTGATTTTTTTTTTCATCAAATCTACCATGCAATGTTGATTCCTCTCTCCACTTACCCTTTTCCATCTCTTTCAACCACGATACTTTAAGAAATGTGATAAACCATGAAGTAAACTTTAAAGATACACCTAAAGCATTGCACAATGTTCTCTCTTCTTATGCCACTGAATTCAGTTGCTTTATATTTTGGAAGAAATTTTCATATTATTTTTTTATTTTGACCTTGTGACATCTTACATAATTTATGTAACTCATGATTTTTCTAGAGTACCCATAATTGTATATGAAAACTAATTATGGGTACTCTAGAAAATTCACGAGTTACATAAATTATTGAAATTATTCTGTGCCATTTTTAGCTCCCCACTCTTATTGAAATGAAAAATGGATTTCTTGTCTACTACTCCCTCAAATATGCTGAGATGATTTAACCACAAGAGTTTTCTTCAGTCCTACTAATAAATTCAACTATATTGTTTCTATCTGACCATTCTCCCTTTTTTCTAACATTCACTTGTTCATTGTTGAGTTCACTACTTAACTTTACAAGAGTAACCTCAAGCTAGAGTGGTGTCTCAATGTGGACTTGGACAGAAGGCAGTGACTTATTTTTCAACAATCAAACTTAATTTCTACCAAAATATGTCCAGGACAGGGCCATTCACCATAATTCTCGACCTTCATTTTTAGCCTGCTTTATTTTTCCATGAACTTCTTTATCATAATATTTTTAGGTGTTTTAAATGGGAGAACCACTAGAACACACCAAATATTATTTGAAACTATTTTGCTTGAGAAAACCATCTAGATATCGTTCTACATCAGGTTTGTCGTGGTATCTTTCCTCTAGATCTTCACTACCCTCTCCAAATGTACCAATAGTGGTGTCTCTTTCCAATTCTATTTTGCCTTCTCCATCTAAGATAACAACAATTTCTTCAAATTATGGCCTCAAAGATTCCTCTGTGAGCTTGTAAAAAAAATATATTTTTTCTTTCATCAAATGTGGCATGCATTGTTGACTCCTATCTCCACTTACCCTTTGCCAACCCTTTCAACCACCATGCTTTAAGAAACATGCTAAACCATTAAGTAAACTTTAAAGTTACTGTTACGCCAATTTTTGGTCATCTAACCTGTTACTATTAGATGGACCAAAGTACACCATGCAAGACCAATTTTACCCTAAGTAAAATTTCTTTCACTATGAAAAATAACTTAGTAATCCATATTTATTAAATTTTTTATGGTATAAATAGGAAACCCCATGAGGAAATATTGAATAAATCCACATATGTTTGATTTTCCTCAAGGAATAATTATTCATCCATCTAAAACAACTATTTTCAGTTTTGTTTGGGTCTTCCTCTAGGGTCCCCTCCATTTCCCCCTAGGTTGTAGCCTTTTGCCACCTCATTTGCCGCATTTTTCCATCTTGTTTTTTGTTTTTTTCTACACCTATTTCCAGCAGATCTGACCTTTAGATCCATTGGCTATTTTGGTTTGTTTTGACTAGATTTTTTCCCAACCACAGACTAGTTGTTGAGGGTCCCCCTCCTTCGGTTTAGATTAATGCATAATTAGCTGTTTATTTTCTGTTATATTCAGTTTCATTTATTGTTATCTGCAGATTTATTTACAGTTATACATCACAATTTTTTCTTTTTCTCTACAAACGCCTAGGTTTAAAAATTAAAATTAACACACACACCCTAAGTGAAGAAGTACCTGGTTAACACCGCCAGGCAAAGACTTTAACAGTGTAATCAATTGATCCTACACCTCTCTGCACTTGTTTAGACATTGCAATCATTTCGATCTGTGTTTTTTCTCTCATCATTGTGCCCCCAAGTCATTTATATCAGAGACTTCTTGGCCTTCATCCTCAGTTTACGTTACGAAGACTTACTCTTCCGCATAGGATCCAAGTTAGTCCTCCACCGAATCCACATTCTAACTCCTCTTCTAGTTCGTTGGCTTCCCCTTCTGGTTCTATCCTCAGTTCTCCCCCTATCACCATCACCATGTCTGGTTTAGGACCTAACGCTAGTGGTAGCCCCCAGCCCTAATGCTGGGAACACTACTAGTGGGACTGCAACAAGAACTATCTCGGTTGCTCCCTTGATCCCCTATATGGTAGGCCTCAGTCTTCCTAATTTTAACTAGTTGATCAATGAACCTATACGCCATGACCCTAGTTGGCCTTCTATGCCAACCAAGCTCCCTTCTGACATCCCCAAGTTTGAAGGTCTTGCTGGAGAAGATCCTACAAGCCATGTTTGATCTTTCCACATGTGGTGTTCATCTAACTCCATTACCAATGACTCCATCCATCTTTGGTTGTTCCAATGTACGCTTACTGGCGAAGCTTTTAAGTGGTATTTCGATCAGGCCTCCTCCTCTCATACCACCTTTGCAACTCTTACCTAGGCTTTTATGTCTTATTTATAGCTTCCCCTTCGTTATGACACTAGTATCGAAATTTTGACCTTTTTCCATCAATCGTCTGTGACCCGCCTATCCAATCATGTCCAAGAATGGTGGAGAAGAAAGAGCCTATGTTGAACCCCCACCTTCGAAGACTGTGTCTACATGGACTGGTTCCTTAGATCCCTTATGCCTACTATCGGCAAATATGTGGCATCGCATTTCCCTCAAACCGAAGAAGTTGCTCTCTAGATTGCATTAAAATATGACCTGATCTATGCACAGTCTACTTATGTTTATACTGTCTTACCTGATCTCCCTAGACCCAGTGGTGCCAACGCACCAGGGGCATCCCATGCTGCTAACGATATCGTTGGAGCACTTTCTCATCCATATGCTCATCCTCCCACGGTTTATGGTTTCCCTCATGGAGGGGCCAGCTCCTCCAACACTTTTCTTCCTCCCAGTAGCATGTATCTAGGATACGGCATGCCTCCTCCTTTTGCCCAACCTATTTACCATAATGTTGCCCAACCTCCTTGTTATCTGTATCCGCAGCCTGGTGCTCCAGATCCTCTAGCATTAGCACCCTTGCCTCCCTTTCCTTCTCAACCCCCACAACAGCAGCCACTGATCCCCTAGGGGCAGGTATATGCATAGCAAGGCACTAATAATCCACCTACTTCCAAAAAGAAGAGGAAAGGCACCCAAAATCAATTTTCCCTAGGTAATCCAGGACCTAATCCCTAGGGTAATGCACCTAACACTGCTAACTAGCAACAGATCACTCAGCCCAAGCAGGATAGGCATGTTCACACGAATAAGCCTTGTTCATGTTGTGGTGTCTATGGTAATTCCACCCACGATTTTCCTCTTTTACCATAGTTATGTCAGATGTGGGAGACTCAAGCAGCATCTTATGGAAAACGAGCCTCCCCTTCGGCTGCTCCCAATGTTGCACCTATCCAACTGGCTGTGTTTACCAATCCTTTCACCCAGTAAGGATTCGTGGCTACCTAACCACCTGAAGGTTAGGTGGCCACTCAACCTCCTCCATCTGATACCTCCGATTACCATATTCTCATGATGAACTCTGACCAACCCATTACCATTAACCTCAACCTTTAGAATTGGTCCCCTCAGTACAACAAGCCTCCCACTACATCTACCCTCGAGCCCCCTACTTCAAGTTCTATAGAGCCTATTTCGACAACCAATGGTCCTTTATAGATCCATAATCCTAAGGTAGAGGTTCATACTAAGATCCCCAAGGGACCATTACGCTGAAACGCTGCTTCTGGAAAAAAATTCCATTCGTATAGTATAGTAGATGATTTGGCGCAATCTCCTGCTGCCATATCAATGCTGGAACTCCTCAATTCATGCCCTTTACAATGAAAATCTCTACTAAATTCTATGGGTGTTGTAGATCCTTTAGATGATATTTTGATCGTCTTTGATGTTGACCGGCTAGAACATCCTCCCCTTCCTGCTTCCGTCACTTTCCAAATCCCCGTCAAGATTTGGAATGCCAACGTCTCCCATTGTATCATTGATGAGGGGGAATCCACCTGTGTGATGTCCGCTTCAGTTTGGAAACAACTTGGATCTCTTGAGTTAGCCCCTTCCACTATCACCCTCCAAGTGTGGGATGGCCACTCTTCCAAGCCCATTGGCATGTTCTACAATTGTCCTATTACTCTTGCTAGCAAGATTGTTTACGTTGACATAGAATTCATTGATACCCAATTAGATTACAACATTCTATTGAGTCGTAACTACACCTATGGGATGTCTTTTGTACCATCTACGGTTAACCACAAGATGTCCTTTCCTCATAACGAAAAGATAGTCACCATTAACCAGTTGACATATTACGAATCGAAGTCTCGGACCTCCCCTGAGTCCATCATCTCTTCAGTGGCCAATAAGCATACCGTCAAACCTTTGACCAGTGTCTCACCTGGATTATAAAAAGACTACTCTTTAATTGGTTCTTTCCCTGGTTTTCCTCCTCCTGTCTCTGATCCCATCTCGTTAAATGTTTGCATGATGCAATCGTCTCAGGCCTCCCTCAAGCAGCCTACTTCGGCTAGTCAGCAGCCCTGCCCTCCGCAACCTGCTCCTAGCACTTTGACTCAACCTTCTGGACCCCCTCCTCCTAGCCCTTCATTTGCAGTTGGTACCCATGAGCCTCTCTACCATTCTGGAACGGTTCCTCTTGGCCTTAACCATCTCAGAGTTGTCCCACCTGGCTATTACCCCTCCAGTCACATAGTGTTCCTAGCTCCCCCTCCTGGATTGTTTTCGGTACCTATCATGGCTACCTTATCCCTTCCTAAATTGACCCTAGGGATCCCAGTCTGGTACATTGATCCCCCAGCTGTTGCCCCACCTGGTCAGCCTAAACCTTATCTTGTTTTGACCCCGATTAAACTGATCCCCATGACCCCTCGTACTGTTACCGTACCTCAGCCACCTCAACAGGATCCTCCTCCAGTTGCGACAGCTTTGGGTAAAGGGGGGAAATTTCGAAAAAAGGCATCAAAATACAAGGCTGCCCTGACTGACCTTGCTCCTCCTTAGCCTCCAAGCATACCCAACCTTGTGCTTTGTGTGATGTTGTCGGTCATGCCACCCATCATTGTCCCGAGTTGCCTTGTATCAAGCCCATGGTTAATGCTACGTTCCATGAGTCTACGATGCCTGAAGCCTCTATTTATTCCTAGACTATAGCTAATAACTCTAAGACTATTCACACCAGCCAACCCTGTGCTTTGTGTGATCTCCATGGCTATTATACCCACAGTTGTCCCTGCCTCACACATTACCACGCCTCTTTGGAGGTAGTTCAGGAGTACAATATTGAATAGAACCAGTTTGCCTCTCTCTTCCTTGTGTAGTATGCTTCAGGATAGCTTGATGATTTACCCGCTACCATTGACATTCCCCCTCTTGATGTCAAGATGATGGCACTTGCAGCCACCATCCTCTAACTATCATCATTCATGAGATCCATGGTGGAAGCTCCCTCAAAGACTTCCCCTTCTGTTTCGATTTACCTCCCTTAAGTGATCACCCTGGGCTCAACATCAGTGGATCCCTTACTTGCTTGTTCTTCCATCACCTCCCATGACGATGCACATGTGAACCTTTCTTCTCATGATGATGAGTCAGGTAGCTTCGTCGCATCATGTGCTCTCTCTTCCTCCAGTCTCTCCATATTCTACTATGATGATGACATAATAGAAGCCTTTTCCACTCCTGACTTCATCTTTCCCGCTCATAAGTGGAATGGCACCATCCATGCCTATGGTGACTTTTGCAACTTGAGAACAAGCTTCCCCCAAGGTAACTCCCACACTGTAATATTCCAAAATTTGCACATAAGCAAATTGGAATATTAGATTTTGCTGCTTTCACTTAGAAGAGGATTAAATGGGTAAGAAGACCCATGAATAATAAAATATGAATAATTTCCACCTTAATAAGGAAGGGGATCACTTCAGGAGATGAATTTTACACTTACAAGTGTGAACAGGGGAAAAATAGATGAGGACATAGTCAAGTTTGACTAAGTCAACATGCATTATTGAGGAGGAAGAGATCACCTAAGTAAACAAGTTCAATGTGAACAAGGATTAGCCTAAGGCACACATATGTAAACTAGATTGAAGATCCCTAGTGTGAAAGAGGCATTAGAGGTGGATTAGTTGACCAAGTCAACAGCGCAGCCACAAAAGGAGGGAAGCAAGCTAGGGCAGCGCGGTTTTGAAAGAGGAAGCTTCATGAAGAAGTCACCTCACATTGTGTGGGGTCTGGGGTGAGGAGGCTCACCAAAGATAAAATGAAGTCATAGCATCAAAGGATATTCATTCAGGTATTCATATTTCTTGGTCTAGAGACCAATTGCATACTTCAGCTCTTTAGCCAGAGTTGTTGCACTGCTTAGTATAAACAATTCCCGTGCAGGAATTCCATCCTCTCTTTGGATCAGCTTGATTAAGGGATCAAGAGAGAAGGATTTGAGCTTCATTTCAATATTTTGATTTGGGCCACTCTTCCATATTCAGCCACAACGCAGTCTCCTTCAGAAAATTTCATACTTTATGCAGAAGCAGCAGCACAGCTGCACCCTTTGATTTTATGCAAATCTTTAAGGAGGAGGTGCCCATTTCCCTCCGAGAGTTCTAATAAGAGGCCTAGGGAAATTTATTTGTATTATTCTGATATTTCCTATCATATTCAGCCCTGTATAGTACATAGATTCAGTGACTGCATTATTTTTGCAGTGTTGTTGTTATTCAAGCATTTTGCCGGAAACCTTGCTGGATGTCTTGTTTCACTGTATAAGTTTGTAAAATTCCATTTATCTATTTGTTTGGTTGATTAAGTCTCATATCAGAGCTCTTCCATCATTTTTTTCAAAAATCTTGATTATAATAATGCATTCCTTGTTTCAGTAGTTGCTGCATGAGCTAGACTATGGGGTTTTGGCATATTTTAGCTGCATAGATTCGGGGAGATCTGTTTATATGAGCTAGAATCATTTCTTTCACCTATAATTATGCATAAAAGTTTTATATCATGTCTTCTAAGGGATCCAAGTCCCATTCCTCACTTGTATAGCGTTATTTTCCGAAGACAACAGTTTTATGTCCAATACTGCTGCATTTCCCTACCCGGGAAGGAGAATATTGGTAAATATCTTGCTGAGGTTCTTACATCTGCTGGTATGATGTTATTTTACATCACTTGATCTGCTCTTCATTTCCATACTCATGTTTATCTTAAGCTCCACATTGGTAATAACTCACATTATTCCCAATAGTGTATCTGTTCCAATTTTGGAACATTACAGTGGTATCGAAGCAAGATCTTTGGCTCAGCCTGTGGCTTCAAGAAAAAGTGTTGAATCCATAAAGGATGAATATTTCAAGCTCTATATATACATTCTGCAGATGTCCATGTATCCTCTGGATCTCATCCTTTTTTTTCAAAGGTGACATATCCAGTAAATGCCCCTGCAGTCAATCTCTGGAATAGAATTTTGATATTCCTGAAAAGGGAAATTTACAGCGGTATCAGAGAAGAGAAGAAAAGAAACAGAGATCAAAGTGATGGAGAGGATGAGCTTACTCTAATCCATTTTTAGATCTAAGAAGAAAGAGGAAGATAAATGCATTGAGACTCCAAGAGGGTTTCAAGGAGGAGAGAATTGCAGTGAGACCTCTAGAGGGTTTCAAGAAGCAGAAGAAGATGCATGCACTTCTTGTTCTCATAGAGGAAGTGGAGAGCAAAGAGACAACTTGGAGCATGAAATCCTGAGTGGGTATTTGGCAGAATACAAGTGCAAACCTAAGGCTTTCAGAAGGACCCTAGATTTTCCTCAGTTTATTCAACTGAGAGAAGAGAAAATACCTTGCAGCAAAGGAGAGATCAGAGGCAATAGATTCCTATTGTATAAATTTTATGGGTCAGCTACAGCAAGAGCTTGGGCAAGAAATCTTGAGGCATTCTTTATACTGCATCCGGTGGAAGAGAGGGAGGCAGCAGAAGTTGCAACGCTGCACCTGGAGCGTGAAGCCAATGCTTGGTGGTGCAGTCACTTAAGCCACACAAGGGTGACTTATTTTTCTGAGTTCACTCAAGAGCTGATCCGAACCTTTGATGAGGAAGGATCAGAGGAGAGAAGACCCACACCACCATGGGAGGAGTCAAGTACCAACGTTGCCATGTCCTTGAGAGAGAAACCTACTACACCAACAGTTGGATCAGCCAACATATTGAAGAGAGGACCTCTTGCAGCCATAGGAGATGTCTCAAAGGCTCACAAAGGTATGCATAAGTTTCCATGTCTTAACATTTAAGAAATTTTTATGGAAAGGGATGGAGAATTGTTTGCATATGGCCCAGGATCAAATGATATTGTTGAGATAGAGCAACAGGATTACACTACGTTGTGCAAGCTTGGAGGGTTCAAGGGAGATTTGAACCATCGACCTCATGCATCTCTGATGAGTTACACACAACCCTTGAGTTTGAAGTATGATTTCTTGGAGGATGGAGTGAACTTTTCTCCAAGAAAAGTCATGCAGAAGTAAATGTTCATTCGGAAGTTGACACATGAGATAGCCAAGATACCCTGGAGGAGGGTTACAATGCTGTCAGGAGGTAGCAGCAAGGAGGATTTTCTTTCATCCCCTTTGGATCCTTATGGGTTCAAAATTATCATCGGTGAGAGATATTCTCTAGCAGGTATCCCAGGAGTTTCATGTCAGCATCCCATGGAATGCAAGGAGAAAAATATGATATGGGAGGATGGTAGTATATTTTGGAGGGATACCAAGATGGAGGAGGATAGAAGGCATTCATCGGTGGACAAATGGATGTGGATAGAGAGCAAGGAGCTGGAGAGTTATTTGCAACTCTATGATACTGGGCAGCAGGAGGCAAAACTGCGTTGGCTACTCTTGAGAGAGTTTGGCCATCATGATACATATCCTTTTTCCAAGGGTATGTGGGAGGAGAGTACTTGGAAAGGTACTTGCATCATGAAACAGCAAGGAGTGTGGATGCATGATGGTGATATGATCATTATGTTTTCACCACATGAGTTGCATGATGGAGGTATGATGGAGCAAGAAAGACATTTTTTTCTCTGGAGGACAGAGAGAGAGCAAGGACTGAGTTTCTCTCACATTTGGCATGATGTTGCAATGGGAGGAGACGGAAACATCATAGGAGAGGTATTTGACATTTAACATGTCAGAGAATGGATTTATGAGTTAGCAGGAGCCTATTTGCATAGGCCAGCAGTGCTGTCACCTTACAGCATGAGCTTGTTGATGGAGTGTTCCCAGGATCACTTCATATTTGATGCACTTGATAGGCATGGAGGAGGTAAGATTGGTAGAGTGGTGGATGAACTCATTGATTATGGTGGTATGTTCTCCTTGACTTGGATCTCCAGTCATGAAAGGGAGGATTTTCATGTAGCATGTGGTTCATTACTCTTCATATGGATATGTCATGCCACTATGGAGGATTCATATATGGATCTTGTCACCATCTTGTCTTCATTACATGGTAAGAATTCTATTGATGCATTTATTGATTGTTCAATACAATATTTGCATGCCCTTACCTTTTCATTGTAGTGCATTGCTCTACAAAGGGGCAAGTTTTTCTTTAGGCTTCATGGTCTATTTTTGGCCAACTATCATGATGGAGACAGCCATCTACTATATGATCTGGGGAAAGTATGTGGCTACTTCTTGTGTTCTCAATTGACATATCCATCCATCTACTATTTAATAGTGGGTGTGATGACTTATATATCAAGCCATTTTTCAAGAGACAACTTGCCTTACCATTTTCTGAAGCTGCAGTGGGGAAGACTGTGTTGTGGCCACTTGAGAGACTATTGGTACCTTCTAGCAACACATGAAACCTTCAATATTTCTCTCAGTATGTTGTTGATCATGATTCTATTTGCTAATGTTGTCCTTGCCTATATGCAAAGCATGATTGGAGGAACACATGGAGTGGGTGTGTTCTTGGGGGAGGAGCATCCCCAAACTTTCTGCATTGCATGCTCTAAGGGGAGAATTGGAAGAGACATGGCCTCTATAGCAACATCTTTATTTCTTAATGAGGAGGGCCATGGGATGGATGGATTTCCATATGATGGTAATTTCTTTTCCATCATGTATGAGATGTTTTGGGCCAGCTTGATGTACAACACTAGGAGAGAGACCTTTGGAGGTCTAGCTTCCTTCTTGCCATTTGAGGGCAACATGATGGCAGCCCAAGATCATAAAATACTTTACACTTGTATTAAGTTGAGAGGAGAGAAATGTGGGCTAGGCTACTATGTCTACCATGATCATAATTTCAGCCCACCTACTTTGTCAGAGCTTCAAGTGGAGGATGATTTGCATGAGTTACCATTTTGGAGGGTGGCTCATTTTGCTTGGTTGATAGCTTGGGGAGGAAAGATTCAAATGGGGATGATGAGTCCCAATCTATATCAGCCATCATGATTCAAGAGAACCTTCAAACAGCCCATTTTTGCTTCCATGGATGTTTCATTGTCACACAGCATTAGCTATTTGCGATGCTTCCCAAAAGATGGCTTGCACACTTTGGAGGGGAAACTTGGAGATATATTGATGATGCAGCACCTTGATCCTTGGGGGATTTCATCTTATGAGGTTACTATAGGGGAGAATAGGGTGCTCTTCAGTCCTATCCTTGCAGTTTCTTGAGGACAAGCAACATTTGGGAGGGGAGGACTGTAATATTCCAAAATTTGCACATAAGCAAATTGGAATATTAGATTTTACTGCTTTCACTTAGAAGAGGAATAAATGGGCAACGAGACCCATGAATAATAAAATATGAATAATTTACACCTTAATAAGGAAGGGGATCACTTCAGGAGCTGAATTTTACACTTACAAGTGTGAACAGTGGAAAAATAGATGAGGACATAGTCAAGTTTGACTAAGTCAACATGCATTCTTGAGGAGGAAGAGATCACCTAAGTAAACTGGTTCAATGTGAACAAGGATCAGCCTAAGGCACACATATGTAAACTATATTAAAGATCCCTAGTGTGAAAGAGGCATTAGAGGTGGATTATTTGACCAAGTCAATAGTGCAGCCACAAAAGGAGGGAAGCAAGCTAGGGCACGCAGCGCAGTTTTGAAAGAGGAAGCTTCATGAAGAAGTCACCTCACATTGTGTGGGGTCTGAGGTGAGGAGGCTCACCAAAGATAAAAGGAAGGCATAGCATCAAATAATATTCATTCAGGTATTCAAATTTCTTGGTCTAGAGACCAATTGCATACTTCAGCTCTTTAGCCAGAGTTGTTGCACTGCTTAGTGCAAAGAATTCCCGTGCGGGAATTCCATCCTCTCTTTGGATCAGCTTCCTTAAGGGATCAAGAGAAAAGGATTTGAGCTTCATTTTAGTATTTGGCTTTGGTCGACTCTTCCATATTAAGCCACAACGTAGTCTCCTTCAGAAAATTTCATCCTTTATGCAGCAACAGCAGCAGCACAGCTGCACCCTTTAATTTTATGCAAATCTTTAAGGAGGAGGTGCCCATTTCCCTCCGGGAGTTCTAATAAGAGTCCTAGGGACATTTCTTTGTATTATTCTAATATTTCATTTCATATTCAGCCCTTTATAGCATAGAGATTCAGTGACTGCATTATTTTTGCAGTGTTGTTGTTATTCATGCATTTTGCCGAAAACCTTGCTGGATGTCTTGTTTCACTGTATAAGTTTGTAAACTTCCATTTATCTATTTGTTTGGTTGATTAAGTCTCATATCAGAGCTCTTCCATCATTTTTTTCAAAAACCCTGATTATAATAATGCATTCCTTGTTTCAATAGTTGCTGCATGAGCTAGACTATGGGGTTTTGGCATATTTTAGCTGCATAGATTCGGGGAGATCTGTTTATATGATCTAGAATCATTTATTTCACCTATAATTATGCATAAAAGTTTTATATCATGTCTTATAAGGGATCCAAGTCCCATTCCTCACTTTTATAGCGTTATTTTCTAAAGAGAGCAGTTTTATGTCTAGTATTGCTGCATTTCCCTACTCGGGAAGGAGAATATTGGTCAATATCTTGCTGAGGTTCTTACATCTACTGGTATGATGTTATTTTACATCTCTTGAGCTGCTCTTCATTTCCATACTCATGGTTTTATGGAGCTCCACACTTGTAATAACTCACATTATTCCCAATAGTGTAGTTGCTCCAATTTTGGAACATTACACACACACCACCTACACATCGGTGTGTGGGTGGTATACATCCTACCCAGAGCACTCCCTCTAGAAATTTCATTTGATTTCTACCTTGCGCTCAGGTTTCCAGCATGTTTCATCATCCTCTCATTTGTTGTCTTGTGTCACCTTTCAGATGGACCCCCCATCCACACCTTATATTGGTTATGCCGATGGTGCAATTCGCTACTCTAGGAATCTAGCCTCGGCAGGTTGGGCCATTTTTACCCCCTTACATTCACTTTTTCTCTCGAACAGTGTATGTATTGGTACTACCACCAATAATCAGGCCGAATATGATGCAATGTTATGTTTATTAGCCGATGCCCTTTCCCATCGCATCCTCCACCTTCATGTTCGTGTAGATTCCCTGCTTCTTGTCATGCAATTGAATGGTGTCTATCATGTGCATAATCCTATCTTTTTTAGAAGATATTTACAAGTGAAGATTTTGATGCTTGAATTTGAAATCATTACATTCAGTCATGTACCTAAAGCAAAAAATCACTATGTAGATAGCATTACAAACAATATTCTAGATTGGCACTTAGCACAGGCATTTAACACAAGACAATAACTTAAAACCATCAAAATTATGCATATCCATTATATGTGTCATATAACATGTTTTAGAATCCATTAACTCTGATACATATGACATGCCCATAGCATGTTACAAAATATCAAAACTGGGGGCACCACCTGCCCCTACACCTAATCACTATCTGGAGGATCCCGAGCCAATGTCTCTACTCCTATAGCTCATAGATCACACATCCCCTATCTGGCCATCGCCATCTGCTGCATGACCTCTCGCCACTCCAAGGGTAGACCAATACATGGCTCTATGTACTAGTCATCCAATTCTTTCCAACCGTGCTCTGAAACACCGGTCATAAGCCTCTCACATCTACGCAGATGTCCTCCGAGAGATCCATTGCATCCTCATTTTGCAATGCTCTCGATCCACTAGGTCCTACAGCTCCTGCTACTGCAGTTCGTTCCATGTACCTGGCTGGTTTTACCAGTTATGTATCTGCATACCAAAAGTGAAAGAATCAGTAGCATATACAATATTATAAAACTTTAAAATTCACAGTAAATATTAGCAACTTGTCACTTACCATCGGCCCCCCATACTCGACCAGGTGGCCGTGTTAAGTCCGGGTCCCCACGATAAATCATCCCACTATATGGATAGTCGTCTATGTACAGTGGCATCTGATCCCAATGAGAAAATAACACGGGTCGGAACACTCGTTCTAGCGCCCCACCTCCTCCTCTGCACAGTAGCTGCCCCCACTGGCGCATCCTGGGCTCCCTAGAGCCCCCATCCTGGATTTGTATACGAGGTCGAAGTGTAGGGATCTTCTCAAAGAAGAGTGAGCACAACACGGTGCCATATGCATATTCATGGTTCATTTCCCACTTGCATAGCGACAACTGTCGTTTCAATGATGATAGCATCATTTAGGCCCACCCATAGTAGGTCCCACTCAACACACTCTCAACAAGCATCATCTAACCCCCAGTAATGTGGTGCAGTGCCTGGTTGCCTAGGATCCGCAACACCGCTGCGGCCACAACACGGGTCTCTAACCTCTCTAGATCCTCGATCGGTATCCCTGTCCCCCTGACATGGAAGCCTGGTCGATACCTGGTTGACAATGGCGCTCTACAAACTCCATGATGTTCCGCCCTCGCGGTAACACAAGCTTAGTATTCCCTACCATCCCAAGTGGTGGGAGACCAGTTAGAAAATATATATCCTAGACCATCAACTCGATCTGGCGCCCTTGCACTATAAAGACCTCATGGTCCGGATCCTAATAACTTACAATCTGAGCTAACAAGGGCTCCCCAACTCTCACCAAAGGGTTCTCCATAAACTTCAGAACCCCAAACCTGTCCAATGCACTACAGACACCATGATCCTCTCAGATCTCCGACCGTAATGTGTCCAGGTCTCTCTCTCTCCAATTAATCTGCAATTCTGCCATATATTCACAAAACCATCATATTTGTCAGTGTACAGAAAGGAAAGATTGCATTCAAACATAAAAACCCAGCTCTCAGCCAAAAAAAAGCACAGAAAAACCCCTCTTTTTCAAGTCGCACTTTTCAAGCACAATCCTGGTTTAGGTCGCATTTTTCTACCCAAAACCTGTTACCCAAGTCATTGATATTTCCCCAAAAAGTATGACCCAGCCATGAAGAGGAGAAGGGATCTATTCCTTAGTTCTGGACACCTAAACTGAACTTTCAATCCATTGAAATGAAAGAGTAGGGTTAGGCCTCTTACATGCAACTGACGGATCTCGATTCCAATGGTTGGTTTTTCTACTACACTCACCACAAGATTTAGGACCTTCTCTCCTCTCTACATTCACCACAGCTACACTTGCAAATGAGTGAATTTGGAGGGAAAATGCCTTATTAAAAAAGAAACCGTATATTTTTCTTTCGCCTATTGTGGCCAAACCGTAGATCAATTTGAAAAACCGTCTATACCGTTGGAAAGCTCTCATCGAGCTCTCAAATGGGTATCTATTAGTTTTTTGTGATTTGATCCTTCACTAGGACAATTTTTTCCAAGAAGGGTCACTCCACCACTCCTCAAAATCGAATTTCTTCACTTGCAACACTTGTACTAGGGGCATCACATTGCCTCCATACTGGTCCATGCTTGTGTCGAATTTCATCATGAGTAACCATCTTGTACTCATTTTTCCATGGTCCCCACTGGACCTTTTATGTGTGGAATCATAATCGAGTCACCCTTGTTTAGAGCATCCGAATTTAGTCATCATCGCATCCATGGAGTCTATATCGAGTCCCTTTGTATTCTGGTATAGTCCTCCATCCTTCATTTCTTGGTTCCTCTCTCGTGTCGCACATTATGGCCTTCAATCCTATTGTCCCCCGTCCCCTTTGATATTTTTTCATTTTCTGCCAGGTCATCCAAGCCCTTTATGCTCTAACAAGGGAAGTCATTTGTCCGCTACTCAATACCCCCCATTTCATCATCATCCCTGGTGTATTTTGTCAGTCACTCTACTATTTTCTTTCATGCCTTAGTTTAGGATTCCTTATTTCCTCACCCATGTCAGACCTCCTTTTGTCGACATCAGCTCATTCATTCCAGAAGACAGGTCTAGAGGGCAGTGTACCTTGGTTCCAGCTTCCACTCTTGTTCAGTGCCTCGGATCAAGCAAAGGGACTCCTTATTGCCCTTTGACTTGATTTTTTCTTAGTTCCAGCTCCTTACGAAGATTATACCAGTGATTCTCAGGTGTGTGTGAGATGTTTCATACCTCATGAGGGGGTGGCCCTTCAGGTAGCCCCCCACATGCCCAGATGACCTCTTCATTACAGCCTTTGATGCAGCTCCCTAGATTTGATGGTGTCAGCCTCAGCCGCTTGCAGGGCCTTTTAGTTTACATGCATCATTCATATTTTCATATCCCTTTCCTGTTTACAGGGCCTCTTTTATATCTCATGTACTCAGATATTATTGTATAAGTCATGGTTGTTATCCCAGGCACAGTATGTATGTGGGATCCATTACCATTTTTTTTATCTGGCTCATTTTCATGCCATCATGTACCATATAGTTTAGTCCCTCGTTTACTAGATGCATTATTCTTTGTACTTTGTCTTGGCGAGCATAGGTATGCCTCCCTCGCCACTTATAGCACAGGTACTCACTCGTAAAAGAGACTTGTCACACCTATAAGTCTCGCCTCCTCAGGGTCTTGTCCTATAGAACTTTGATCTACCTTATATTTCTCTCTCTCTAACTTCCCCTTCGGTGTCTAGTGATTGAGTTCTTACAATGTACTACGGTCATACAATTAGCTCCTAACGCTCGCACGCTAGGGGGGAATCTGTTACACCAATTTTTGGTCATCTAACCTATTACTATTAGATGGACCAAAGTACACCATGCAAGACCAATTTTACCCTAAGTAAAATTGCCTTCACTATGAAAAATAACTTAGTAATCCATATTTATTAAGTTGTTTATGGTCTAAACAGGAAACCCCATGAGGAAATATTGAATAAATCCACATTTGTTTGATTTTCCTCAAGGAATAATTAGTTAAACATCAGTTTAATTAATATTCTTCGTCATATTTTACCCAAAACATGAAAATTAATCAGATAAATCATTATTTATCTTATTATTTTCCAGGAATAATTATTTAAACCTTATTTAAATAATATTCCTTGTTAAATTTGACTAAATCATTTATCAATAATTGAATAAATCATTATTTATTTAATTATTACTCAACCACATCCTTAAAATAATAAATAAATCATTTATTTATTTATTATTTATAAATAAAGGGATTTGACCAAATTCAAATTATTTTTCCCTCCAACAAATATAATAAAATATTCCATAAAAGTTGGATCTAGAATTGGTTGATAATATTTTAATTATGCACCAATATCTAGACTAACTCAATATTTTGTTATAAATAGAAGGGGTTTTCCATTCATTCACTACCTTTTTTTACCTAAAGATCACTCTGGATCTATACTTTTGGTCTAACTTTGATCCTCCATCATTGTCATATTTTTCTACCATTTTTTCTTGTGAGCTCTCGTTGAGTTCCTTTTTTTGTCTGGGTTTTCTACACCATCAAGAGAGAGAGATCTTAGATCTGAAGTGCTGAGGACTTATATGAACCCATCCCATTGAAGGGGACTGGTAACATCTTTCTATGTTCCCTTCCTAGGTGTCAAAAAATACAAAAATTCTTTAAAAATATTCTTGTCTTGTCTATTGGATGCATGGAGCAACGCTTGATTTTATTTATTGCTTAATGTCTTTTACTGCATAGATCTATATTTTTTAGCATTTATCTTGGTCAAATAACTACATATCTAGAGAAATTGGCAATTATATTTGATCTTAGGGTTGTTTGTTATTAATAGCTAAAGTGGACTTTTTTCGTACACTTGCGATTAGAATTCATCCTAATAGCTACACCTAAAGCATTGCCACAATGTTCTCTCTTATTATTCCATTGAATTTGGCTGCTTTATATTTTGGAAGCAATTTTCATATTATTTTTTTATTTTGACCTTGTGATATCTTACATATTTTACTCATGGTTTTTTTGGAGTACCCTTAATTGTGTATGACAGATAATGGCTATTCTTTACTAATATATTGGACTTACGTTCTTCTCAAATTCAATGTAAGAGGTTCCGCAGTATGATTGCATGTTTCTGATATTCCTCCATAAATGTTTTCTCTCTGCATTGGCCACCTTTAGAATTAGAGTTCCATGACCCACATCAACAAGATTGGTTCAAAAAGGAAGATGCAGAGGTACTTTATGATACAGATTATACATATGGGTAGAATTTTTCTGATTAATTTATATGCCTATCATACCTATTGCATAGGACCCCCCAGATCCAACGGAATGTGCATTTTGATGCAAATGTACAGGTTGCAGAGAAAAGTGGAAATGTTGTTTAGAAAGGTTTTTAATTTTCTCTATTAGATAGCACATAAAATCGCCACATCTATATCCTTTTATTTTGGTATTAAGTTTACTGAATCAAAGAGGCAATTTGCAGAGCATGAAGGAATGTTTCATAAAGAGATAGTTGGATTTTAGGTGATATTATAGATGTATATAAAGGATGTTTAGTATAATTTAGGTTGTCCAACATGATATTATGCTAGAATAATCTTTCTACTTAATGAATATTTCCATATTTTTTTATATAAATTGCTTAGTTGGAAATAATTTATTCATATAGTAATTCATTCTTTTAATGCAATATGTTAAATTCAAATAGGGTTTATTGCAAGAGGCCATCATTAGTGATGGGTAAGTTGGAAGACCTATTGTTGATATTTCAAATCTAAACAATATGAGGCATCTTATTCTTTATGAATCCTATGAATGTGATCGTCATCTTTGCCATTATCCATAACTGTGTCATATTTACTCACTATTTTTTAATTTTTGGTATGCAAATCAGGCTTTTAAAGGTATATTTTTATGTTGTCACAACAAATTTACATGATTCACAAGGTGAGAAATCAATCTTTAGTGTAACTGTAGATTTTAGGCTTGATAATTATAGGTTATTTATAGGTTGTAATCATCTTCAAATTTTCACTTTTAATTGAGCATTCAATCGAACATATTGAGTATCTTATACATAACTATTTTTTATTTAGTATCATCTCTTTTGCTTCATTAGAATTAATTCCATTTTTTATTGGCAGATAGTTAAACACATTGTTTTTTTTCCAATGTTTTGCAGTCTTAAAGTGAACTAATTAATGTGTTATTGTTTGGTGTCCACTGTTGAAAAGAGATACTCTTACTATGATATGTTTCAAATTTTTGTATTTGTTGGTTGTTGTCATGTTTTGAGTGTGGAGTTGTGAAATTCCAAATCGCATGTCGCTTTATGTGAAGGGGATATATATATATATATATATATATATATATATATATATATATATATGTATGTATGATTTTTATTTTTCCCTGTGGTTCCTTGGAGATATTTGTTACATTTTAATATAAGTTTAAATATCATTTAGATATCTAAATTTTATAATTTTAATTTGAATATTTACATGATAAAGGAAAGAAAAAGATCCCAATCATAAAAAAATCAGCCAACAACAACAACAATGAGATTTTTATTTCATTCAACCTATAACATATTGCATTTGTCTTCATCAATGCTCTTCTTCCATATGCTATCCACGTATGACAATTCCTTTGCAAGATTTGGTGCATTTGCGAGTTATAGGTCATTTGCAGGGTATAAATGCCTTCAAAGTTTCAATTTCAATTGAGTATTCAACTGAAGATATTGAGTCTCTTATATGTATCTATTTTTCCCTCTGTTAGAAATGTTGTCATTGATGGCAAAGAAGATGGCAAAGAAGGAACACCTGAAACAAAAGAGAAGTAAGGAGCAGCATCAGTCAAGGAGAACAGAGGCAGCAAAGGCAGTGAATTGAGGTAGAAAACTTCTTCAGCAACAGAGTAGGAGGATAATGGCCACTGAACTGAATTTCTGGCATGTCATGAAATTACAAGAATTTTCTTTTGAGATTGATCGCCTATATTTATATATATCTGTTAAGGAAGAACTGTCTTTGAATTAAGTGTGTCTGGATGGGGTTAAACCCTGTTTGAATGTCTTCTTGGTCAAATCATGTGAAGAATTGATTCAGTATTATTGTGCATTTGACAAGTTAAATCTCATGTGAACACGTGAGTTCTTGATGAATGATCCTATGTAATTGAGCCGAGTCCAATAAGCAAGGGTATGGAAATTTGAGTGATTGTGTGGCAATTCCGTGGTGAAGAACCTTGTAGGATCGGTTTGTGCGAATTTCCTGTTCCCCTCAGAAGACTAATGAACCATACTCTCTGTGAATGAGTGACTGTGTGTGTGCTCTGCATAAGAAAGAGGGAATTTTGAAAGCAACGACGTTATGATCCCGGAAGGGAGGCGCAATTGAGATTACCTTGTACATTATCTGTATGTTTAACCCTCGTTCTGAAGAATTCCAATGCAGATTTAAGTTGGAGCCCTATTTGTAACTAAACGCATTCTTCTGGTCTGGAGTGGGAGTAACGGAACCTGGAGTCTAATTATAATAATACATTGAAGAGTGAGTGGAACTCATAAATAATAAAGGTGGATGGAACCTTGAGCGAAGGAGAGGAACCATGAAGAGTGAACAATAAAAGCGAGTTTCTGGTTTTTATCGCACCGCTTTCGACGGGCAAGCGGTATTCGTGAAATTACAGCGATTCCATAGAGGATTTGACACATGTCCCTGAGTGAATATGGAAAACCGCTCTCATTGCGCGCCATCGCGCATTAATCTTCGCCTAAGGACCCCGTGCGATATTGATACAAGACGTCGATCTGGAGGAAGGTTTATTGAACAGCGATCGTGTTCAGAAGTGGCATGGATTTTAACCAAAGGTACGGGCATATGTATTCCATTGAATTTCCGCCAACCGTATATGTGGGCTCGGAGCCAAAGGTATGTTATAAGCAGTTCAATTGAATTAAAACTCGAGATATATGCGCTGATATATATATATATATATATATATATATATATATATATATATATATATATCAAATCTTATATAATGCATCCATATGCGGGTTTATATGTTCAAAGGGCGCTGGCATTTAAATGAATTAAAGGTGTGAAGTCTATCAAATATATGTGGGCCCCTGAATTGAATACATCATATTTTCTCGTGCAAATGGTTAAAATACAAGGCGTATATATATATATATATATATGGAGTGGTTTATACACAAAGGACCAAGACTACAATACAAAGCCCAATTATTAAGGAGCTTCCGAAATGAAAATATTCTGCCCAGATGTCCAATTATTTGGGTTACAACAATGACTTTAACCTCTAATGGAGCAGCTTCAATATTGATTCAAATTGCCAGTGCAGAAATTAAAAAGTATTGAAATTGCACAACAGTCATATTAAAAGACTTTGGAATATTTACACAACTGAAATGAAAGAGAGAGAGACAGCTTCAGAAAATGTACAGTGATCCAAAAATCTAAAGGGGGTTGATTTGAAAATGTATTATATGGACAGAGAGTGTGTAAGCAGGTAGCCCGAGCACAGAGATTAATAATGAACATACATTGCCTAGATTTATATTGATTTGAGGATAAACTTGGAAAAGTAGTTATATATGCAGTAGGTGCACAAAAGTAGAGTAAACAGGTGAATAAACACAGGGATGAAAATGTGGGGTTAACAGAGGTAAACAAAGAATGTAGGAACTGAAAAAGTCACAGGGAATTTTGTAGGCATGATGAACAGAAGTATGCAGATCAGTTACTTAATAGCAACAGAAAAGACAAATCCAGTAAAGCCAAAATCCAGAAAAGAAGCTGAGTGAAATTGAAATGTATAACTGAAAATGTGAATGTAAATGTTGTAATTAATTTCTTATTGTTTGTGATGCATTGGCAAGTCTCCAGAGGAAAACATAATCCCACTGTAATATTGAAATTAACACATATTGTTATATCTTTTTAATGAGCTGGTAAAAGAAATAAGGAGGCAGAAGCCAAAAAGTCAGGACTATTCACTTCAAATTCCCTGAGGAATGTAAAGAATCATGTGATGAACTCTATATATAATATCACATTGATATGCACAAGTAGATTAGAGAGTGAGTGAAGAGAATGCAGAAATGAAGCAGTGAAGCAGAGAAGAAAGAGGAGTTGAGCAGAGAAGAAGGAGGAGCTGAGCAGAGAAGAAGGAGAAGCTGATAGAGAATCTGAAAATATGCAGAGATGATACAGGGCAGATATGAGAATAGATGAACAGCAGAGCAGATAGAACAGAAAAGAGCTGATATCCAAGGTAAATCAGCAAGTGTTTCTCTTTTGAAAGAGTAAGGAAGTTGGAGCTTCCCTATCAAGTTGTAGCTTGATAGATGTCAGTTGTAGCTGACTGAGGTAGGAGCCTCTTGTAGGTTGGTGCCTGCAGAAAATAGATGGGAGTTGGTGCTTCCACATCAAGTTGTAGCTTGATAAGATGTCAGTTGTAGCTGACTGAGGTAGGAGCCTCCTGTAGGTTGGTGCCTGCAGAAAATTGATGGGAGTTGGAGCTTCCTTGCAAGTTGTAGCTTGCAGAATTGAGGTAGGAGCCTCCTGTAGGTTGGTGCCTACAGAAAATCAGTGGTGAGAGGGAGTTGGAGCTTGCCTTTGCATCACAACAATAATAAGATGTGGTTTTCTCCCTTTATGGGTTTCCACTTATATCTGGTGTCTCTGTGCATGATGTTTATGTGTTGATGTGGTTTATCTCATCTGCTCAATACTTGCTGCTCTCATATTAAATCTACTGTTACATTATATTAATACTTGCTGCTCACATTCTAAGACTACTCACATATTAAGTTGAACATGAAATGAAGGTGTAAATAAGTTTTAATGAAAAAGTTTTAAAAGTCCATGAATGTGCTAAACTGATTCACCCCCCCCCCTCTCAGTTTAACTAAGGGTTCAACAATTGGTATCAGAGCCGGTTCCTTTGGTGTAAGCTTAATAGCTTGAAGGAGATCTGGTTGAGTCATGGACTATCAAAATGTACTTGTGCTAAATACAACAAACTTTCCTGAATGGAGAGATAAGGTTAAAACAGGTTTAATGGCTGATGAACCTGAGGTATGGAAGCTTGTATGTGATGGTTACTGCAAAGACTCACCCATGGTGAAATAACAACAGAGGAATGCCAAGGAAAAATGTGTGATATATAACAATCTTCATAACAAGGATCTTGAGTTAATAATGGATTTAACTTCAACCAAAGAAATCTGGGACAGACTGCATTTCATGCATGGAGTAGACACTGAGGATTGCATTTTCAAGAAGGATAAAAACATTAAGAAGAAGAAAAAATCATGTTAAAAGGAAAATGTTCAAACACATGAGGTACCTGCTAATGTGAATGGTAGTAAGAGCCATGAAGAAATTGCAGCTGAGAAAAAGCCAAACTTGAGACAGCTCTGACTGAAATAGAAAGATTGAAGAATAAAAAAAAAGACCCTAGGAGATTGGTACAAATATGTGATGAGAGAGAATATAAAGATAGGAAATAAATTATTGGCCTAAAGACACAGCTTGAAGAAGCAAAGAAAGTAGAAGACACTCTGTTGCAACAAATGAGAGAGAAAAGTCTTGAATGTGAAAAATTGGAAGAAGTAGTGAGTCTAAGAAAGAACTTAGAAAAATCCCAAAGAGAACTATTAATGAATACACCTCTAATGAAAAGCACTGGACAATTGGACAAGATGCTAAATGCTCAAAGATCTCCTCTCATAAAGGCGGGCTTAGGATATGTAGGAGAAACTAGTAAGTCCCAGATAGAAGATAATAGGAAAATCATTTTTGTAAAAGCTGTAAAGAACAGTGAAACAACTCTGAAAATTCCTACAAAAGCAGAAGCTAGCAAGAACATGAGTTGCAGAGAAACAAATAGAATCAAGCATCAACTTGAAAGAATAGAAAATGAGAGGATGAAACAATCAACTGCTAAAGGCTCATATGCTCCTAAGGATGAATTGAACAAATTCGGAAGATGTTAAAGGAGGTTCCTCCCTCCTATGAAAAATAGCACATGTTTCTCTTGTCATAAACCAGGACATAATGCAGCATATTGTAAGACAAAGCCAATCCAGTCCAACCAGAAAAGGATGCAGCAAAAGAGAAGAACCCCTCAAGCAAGCAAATGGAAAGGACAATCTTTCACCAGGTACACAAATCATTTCCATGGCTACTGTTATGCATGCAATAATTTTGGACATAAAATTGTTGATTGTAAAATGTACTCAAGAAGGGGAACAAATTATTATACATCAGCTCAAATGTACTTTGACAAAATAAGATGTTATGTATGCCTCAAGCTTGGCCACAAAGCAAAGGACTGTAAACTGCCATATATACTAAAGAACTCTAGACAGATGATGGAAACAAAGCAAATCAAACAAAACTATGAATTTAAAAGAAGTGCAGACATTATGAAGAACCCCAATAAAGTATGGAAGGAAAAGAGAAAGGGGGAGCCTATTATCTCAATAACATAATGAATCCTCCATAGTCTCAGGGGGAGTTGCTCTAGGAAGCAAAGCAAAAATCCATCCAGTGACAAATATGAAGCAACATCCCAGGGGGAGAGCAGTTCATATATAGACCCCATGAAAGTAGTCTAAGAAGAGCTCCATGAAATGAGAACAGCTATGAGATCAGGAAGAAAAAGGAAATTCCTCTAAAAGAGAACTATAGAGAAAGAAGATCATCTGAAGTATTAAGTAGTTGACAGATTAATGGAAGAAGAGAAGAGAGCAAGAAGCCATGATGATAGAGGAAACCTTAGCAATGAACATATAAGCTAAGAAGACTTTAGCACATTAACGTGATGATCACACTATGCCATTTACTGCTAGAATTAACAATGTATCACATTAAAAAGGATGAGTAAGAACAATGCCTATCATCAGTTCATTACATCTTTCAAAAGGTCCACTTGGAGAAATGCAGTTAAGTGAGTAATAAATATTTGAGTAATTAGCCCATGAAGATTCATAGAAAATAAATTGAAGATGTCTTCCTGAGAATCTTTATGTTAGAACAATTGAATTGAATATAAAGCAACAATGATTCTAGAGAAGTCCTAGAAAGGAACATGCAATGGATTTCTCTGGAATAGAAAGACAGAAAAAGAAGAGTGGTAAATAATGCCAAGATCAGATTCAATATATTGATGATTTTTGGTGTGAAGAGTGGAAAGATAAATAATATAATTTATGAAGGATGCATCAATTATGGGTTAATGTGCAAGCTGAATTGAAATCTTTGCATGGTTTATCAAAGTAATATCAATTGGTGTTTAGGTACAAGCAGCATGCCTATAAACAAAATATCAAGTGTTGTCATAGAGCAGTAGTATGATATAGGTCCTCAGGATCAAAGGACTATGGCAAGAATGAATCAAGGTAAAATTTCCAGGGTTATCTGCATTCAGCATGAAAAGGGTAGTAGCAGTGCTAAACGATCAGTATCTGATTTACACTTGAAGTAGTATATTGAGCACCGAAGCAATATCTTTTTCTATATATAATTTCATGCCTCCCTGAAGTTGGTACATGTATATCTTCAAGGCCTCTTTTTTAAAGATCAGTTACAAAACTGTGTGAAGTCTGTTTGCTGAGTTTTCAATTAAAAATCTTGAATATGGTTTTGTGGAAGCTCATTCTGATAGAATAGTCAAAGTATCTGAAGAATAAAGGACTAGCTGTGATTACCATCTGAAGCTCAAAAGTTTTTAAAAATCATCTAAATCCTACTTCAGCACAAAGGATTTACTGGTAATCCACCTTTAAAGAGAGATTTATCATTGACATACATACCTCCTCATGTCATAAAGAAAACTGCATGATTGATAAATAAGACTGACCAAGACATTGAAGGATTTGTTTTGAAAGTATAGTGTGCAAGCAGTAAAAGTCATTTGGTCTCTTATATTGAAAGATATTTCCTAATCTCACAATAAGTTGTAAACTCTGATTTGATTCATTGTTCACAACAGCAACAAGGACCTTCAAATTTTAAAAGTACTATCCTTGTCAGCATCCTAGTTCATGTCATCACCAACAGGCAGGAAAGGTGTACCACAACAATAAAAGATATATTGGCATCATTATCATATTTGAACAGGTTTGGTACTGAAGATGAGCATTGCAAGAGAAGACATATTCCATCTACAATCTTCCTCAACAGAAATATATTAGCTCACTACATCAGACAGAGAAAGAAGTATATTTGAAGCCTTCTCGGCATTTTAGTTTTTGATCCAATCATACATCTCTGATTAGATAAAGCTGGTACGATGTGTTCTATGAAGTTTCATTATCTTCACTTTTAGCTCTATACAAGTGAAAGAATTCTATGCGTTTGAATTGTATCAATTTACACTCTATATACAAGTTCAAATATTCTCAAAAGTGTTCTCTCAACGACTCTTATACACCAGTTTGGAGCAAAGTAGGTACAAATTCAAGAATATCAATCTTGCACATCTCGTAAAGAGGAATAACAGACATAGCAATAATTAGAAATGTGCAACCCTTTGCCATTGATGTCAAAGGGGGAGAAAAAGAAAGTAACAGAAAATAGGGTCTTCTAAAAGAAGCCAGACAGAGGAAGACTTGGAGGAAGCATTGAATTATTGGTGGATGGGTTGCCATCAATGCCAAAGGGGGATATTGTTGGAAATGTTGTCATTGATGTCAAAGGAAATGACAAAGGAGGAGCACTTGAAACAACAAAAGAGAAGTAAGGGAGCAAGACCGCCCAAGGAGAATAGAGGCAGCAAAGGCAGTGAATTGAGGTAGAGAACTTCTTCAGCAACAGAGTAGGAGGATAATGGCCACTGAACTGAATTTCTGGCCTATCATGAAATTGCAAAAATTTGCTTTTGAGATTGATCGCCTATATTTATATATATCTGTTATGGAAGAACTGTCTTTGAATTAAGTGTGTCTGGATGGGGTTAAACCCTGTTTGAATGTCTTCTTGGTCGAATCATGTGAAGAATTGATTCAGTATTATTGTGCATTTGACGAGTTAAATCTTGTGTGAACACATGAGTTCTTGATGAATGATCCTATGTAATTGAGCCGAGTCCAATAAGCAAGGGTATGGAAATTCGAGTGATTGTGTGGCAATTCTGTGGTGAAGAACCTTGTAGGATCGGTTTGTATGAATTTCCTGTTCCCCTCAGAAGACTAATAAACCATACTCTCTGTGAATGAGTGACTGTGTGTACACTCTGCATAAGAAAGAGGGAATTGTGAAAGAAACGATGTTATGATCCCGAAAGGGAGGCGCAATTGAGATTACCCTAGTCATTATCTGTATGTTTAACCCTCGTTCTGAAGAAGTCCGATGCAGATTTAAGTCGGAGCCCTATTTGTAACTAAACACATTGTTCTGGTCTGGAGTGGGAGTATCGGAACCTGGAGTCTAATTATAATAATACATTGAAGAGTGAGCGAAACTCATAAATAATAAAGGCGGATGGAACCTTGAGCGAAGGAGAGGAACCACGAAGAGTGAACAGTAAAAGCGGGTTTCTGGTTTTTATCGTACCGCTTTCGACGGGCAAGCGGTATTCATGAAATCACAGTGATTCCATAGAGGATCTAACACGTGTCCCTGAGCGAATATGGAAAACTGCTCTCATTGCGCGCCATCGCGCATTAATCTTCGGCTGAGGACCCCGTGCGATATTGATACAAGCCGTCAATCTGGAGGAAGGTTTATTGAACGGCGATCGCGTTCAGAAGTGGCATGGAGTTTAACCAAAGGTACGGGCATATGTATTCCATTTAATTTCCGCCAATCGTATATGTGGGCCCGGAGCCAAAGGTATGTTATAAGCGGTTCAATTGAATTAAAACTCGACATATATATTTAAAATTCCCAAGGTTCGAAACATATATATGTGCTAATATATATATATATATATATATATATATATATATATATATATCAAATCTTATATAATGCATCCATATGCGGGTTTATATGTTCAAAGGGTGTGCCGGTATTTAAATGAATTAAAAGGTGTGAAGTCTATCAATAATATGTGGGTCTATGAATTGACATCTTCATATTTTCGTGCAAATGGTTAAAATACAAGGCGTATATATATATATATATATATATATATATATATATATATGGAGTGGTTTATACACAAAGGACCAGGACTACAATACAAAGCCCAATCATTAAGGAGCTTCCGAAATGAAAATATTCTGCCTAGATGTACAATTATTTGGGTTACAACAATGACTTTAACCTCTAATGGAGCAGCTTCAACATTGATTCAAATTGCCAGTGCAGAAATTACAAAGTATTGAAATTGCACAACAGTTATATTAAAAGACTTTGGAATATTTACACAACTGAAACGAAAGAGAGAGAGACAGCTGCAGAAAATGTACAGTGATCCAAAAATCTGAAGGGGGTTGATTTGAAAATGTATTATATGGACAGAGAGTGTGTAAGTAGGTAGCCCGAGCACAGAGATTAATAATGAACATACATTGCCTAGATTTATATTGATTTGAGCATAAACTTGGAAAAGTGGTTATATATGCAGCAGGTGCACAAAAGTACAGTAAACAGGTGAATAAACACAGGGATGAAAATGTGGGCCTAATAGAGGTAAAAAAATAATGTAGGAACTGAAAAAGTCACAGGGAATTTTGTAGGCATGATGAACAGAAGTATGCAGATCAGTTACTTAACAGCAGTAGAAAAGACAAATCTAGTAAAGCCAAAATCCAGAAAAGGAGCTGAGTGAAATTGAAATGTGTAACTGAAAATGTGAATGTAAATGTTGTAATTAATTTCTTATTGTTTGTGATGCATTGGCAAGTCTCTGGAGGAAAACATAATCCCACTGTAATATTGAAATTAACACATATTGTTATATCTTTTTAATGAGCTGGTAAAAGAAATAAGGAGGCAGAAGGCAAAAATTCAGGACTATTCGTTTCAAATTCCCTAAGGAATGTAAAGAGTCATGTGATTAACTCTATATATAATATCACATTGATATGCACAAGTAGATGAGAGAGTGAGTGAAGAGAATGTAGAAATGAAGCAGTGAAGTAGAGAATAAAGAGGAGTTGAGCAGAGAAGAAGGAGGAGCTGAGCAGAGAAGAAGGAGAAGCTGATAGAGAATCTGAAAATATGCAGAGATGATAATAAAGGGTACAGAGGATAATAGACATCACAGGAGGCGTATAGAATAAAGAGCCGGGACATCTGCTGTAACCGTTGTGTTTTCTTTTTGAAAGAGTAAGGAAGTTGAGCTCTCATATCAAGTTGTAGCTCGATAGATGTTAGTTGTACCGACCGAGGTAGGTTTCCTCCGTAGGTTGGTGCCCTCGAGAAAAAGGATGTGGAGTTGGTGCTTCCACATCAAGTTGTAGCTTGATAAGATGTCAGTTGTAGCTGACTGAGGTAGGAGCCTCCTGTAGGTTGGTGCCTACAGAAAATTGATGGGAGTTGGAGCTTCCTTGCAAGTTGTAGCTTGCAGAATTGAGGTAGGAGCCTCCTGTAGGTTGGTGCCTTTAGAAAATCAGTGGTGAGAGGGAGTTGGAGCTTTCCTTTGCATCACAACAATAATAAGATGTGGTTTTCTCCCTTGATGGGTTTCCACTGATATCTGGTGTCTCTGTGCATGATGTTTATGTGTTGATATGGTTTATCTCATCTGCTTAACACTTGCTGCACTCATATTAAATCTACTATTACATTATATTGATACTTGTTGCTCACATTATAAGACCACTCACATATTAAGTTGAACATGAAAAGAAGGTGTAAATAAGTAAAAATGAAAAAGTTTTAAAAGTCCATGAATGTGTTAAACTGATTCACTCCCCCCTCTCAGTTTAACTAAGGGTTCAACACCCTCCACCCACTTTTCATAACTTCCATAACCATTAGGTATGGACCTATAGCTTCGATGATGTTTTTCTTGTTTATTAAAAGAATTTCAAGAGTTTAATTTATTTAAAGTTGTAGAATTTACAATATATATAGTTTCAAGGTATAATTTTTAAAATTCTAATTCTTTAAAGGGTTCTAGCTCAACGGAAGAGAACCTGCTTTACAAGCAGGAGGTTGGTGTTTCGATTCCATCGTTCCCTGATATTCATATGGAATGGTTGTGATTATTTTTTTATTACAAAGGCTCTTTTGACCATCACCAATGAGCTTATGGTGACATTTTACAACCCTCACCAAAATATGAAATGGTGACAGTCAACGAATGCCACCATATATACGCATCAATAGTGATGACCATGAATGGTTTGTCACCATAAATCATTGTTGTTGATATGAAATGGTGAGCGTCATTGTTTTTCATTATAGTCATTATTCGTGACGGACCTTGAAGTCACCAATAAGCTTATCATGGTATTTTTTCACCCTCACCAAATATGAAATGGTGATGGTAAATGAATGCCATCATATATACGCACCAATAGTGACAGTTAGGAAAGGTCCATCACAATAAATCGTCGTTATTCATATGAAATGGTGACGGTCACTATCCATCATTATAATCAATATTCGTGACGAACCTTGCATGTCACCACAACACATACTTTCGGTGACGCCACCATTGGTGACGTTCAGGTTTTTGGTGTCGAGGCTATTGTTTGACACCATTGCTCATATGAAATGGTGACAGTGACTATCCATCATTATAAAACATTAGTGGTGACGAACCTTGAATTTCACCACAATAACTATACTTTTGGCGACACCACCTTTCGTGACGAAGGCTCTTTTGACCGTCACCAATGAGCTTATGGTGACATTTTTCGCCCCTCACCCTTGTCCTTTTTTTCTTGTAGTGAGCTAAATAGCATGATTGACTTATAAAAAATAAATCATTTCAAAATGGCGACTGGGTGTTGCTATATGATTCCAGATTCCAGGATTTTCCAGGTAAATCAAAAACGAGGTGGCTTGGGCTGTATGAAATCAAAGAACTTCATGATAATGGCACCATAACTCTAATCACAATTGATGGCTCTGGGACCTCTTTTATGGTAAATGGACATCGATTGTGCCTCTACCACAAACCACTCACAAAAGAGTCTTTCTATCATGATATAAGTAATGATCCTACTTCCCAAATTATAGCTGACTCGGGTGGCAACCCAACAACTCCATATTTATGAAATCTGATTTTTTTATCACATTGTACATAATGTATATATCCTTTTTTTTTTCTTTCTGAGAGTTGGTTAAGTTTTCTTTTCTTTTCTTTTCTTTTCTTTTCCTTTTCTTCATTAGAAAAATGGGATAAATGACCTTGAGACAGTTTTTGTTCCCTTCAATATTGTTGTTCCCATTATCACAGATGTTATTCCATTTGGTATCATTGTTATTCCCTTTATACAGATGTTTTTCCCTTTGGTACAACTGTTGTTGCCTTCAGTGTAGTTGTTCCCTTTATTGCCACTACTCTTACCTTTATCACAACTGTTGTTCCCTTTGGTGCAGTTGTTGTTCCCTTTATCATAGTTGATGTTCCCTTCGGTTATGTTGTTGTTCCCTTTATCACAGTTATTATTCCCTTCGGTATATTTGATGTTCCCTTTGGTGCCATTGTAGTTCCCTTTATCATAGTTGTTGTTCCCTTCGGTGTCGTCGATGTTCCCTTTATCACATTTTTTTCCCCTATGGAACAATTGTTGTTCCCTTCATGCCAAGTTATCTTTACTTTGAATACACTTGACTGCAATCTCTAAAATTCAGATTTTAAAAGAGTTGATATTTACTCTATCATGTTCTCAAGAATAATGTCTTAACTATTATACTATGAAGAACAACTCTTTTTTGTCTAGCATGACCTATTAATTTCAAAAAAAATCCTTATACCCAGATTTTTTTGAAAGAATCATAAATTGTTCATGTTCTATCACCACCTTAGTAGTTTTATCTTATGAATACATCTTTAAAATGATTATTTTCTTTCGAACATAATAAAGGATTGACGCATACTTTATTTGGATTTTTTTACTCCTAACGCCATCCTTAAACTCTTAAGGATTTCATGAGCCACCCTTGATGATAAAAAGAACAATCCTCAAAACATGCTACTTACAACTAGATTTTATTATAAGGATATGGGGTCTCATCACGAAACAGCCTACCACGATCATAGGAAAACAAAATAAGTGGAATTTACATTATGGCCACCAAACCAGGGTAATGACCTTTTGACACTATTGTCAAAAGGACAAGAGGTCCCATCATGAGCCGACTTGTTCACTTTGTTATGCTCCAGTGAGTGGCAATGTTGTTATCTAGTCACCATTCCAGAACAATGACCTTTTTGAGAAAAATAAATTTTAAATACAAATATGATATATCATTTATAGGACAGTGGCTCATCTATAGGTTAAAAGGAAATCCTGTCGACGCTATGGACACCTGCTGGCAGCAGTGGCTCTGGCTATGGTATTGGAAGATATATTAAATTTCCTTATCATGATTATGTCAATATATTCCCTTCTCATTTTAACAATATCACCATTATCAATATCTACATTCACTTTCATAAAAACAACTAAAGGTGGTACATCAAATATTACATGAAAAAATCCTAGTCTTTCGAATCTCCGTAATATGCATTTTTATCTATAAAGGTATTTTGCCAAATCTTTGTTGTTATGTTCTTCAACGGTTATTTTTTTTAATACAATCCTTTTTACCCATGGTATATATATTTTATTACTTTTATTTTAAAATCTCGACGATTACTGCATGTCAGTTAATTGTGTTTGATTTGATCATTCCCTCCGCAGTAATGACTGTCTCCATGTGAGCATTAATTTTTCATAACTTTACTGGGCATGGACAACCTTTCAATTGGGGGAGGCATTACATGATTAGGCACATTTAACAAAAAAATAATTTCTTTCACACAAAATATCATTGAACGATGTTATTCAATTATATTTTTTATTCTATTAAAGGATTTCCGAATTGAAACAATTATGTATACAGTCGTTACAACAATCCTTTACAAATTAGAAACTATGGGGGGTAATTCCATCCTAAGTGAACCTGTTCATTATGAGTTACTGAGCAAGCCCAAATAGTCTTAAAGCGGGTTGGCTAGATCAAATATTTCACCCGACTGGAGAGATTTGACAACGTTGTGGCTTTACAATTTTTGCAGAATTTAAACGATGAAGTCACGACGGTCGGAGGTAAACATATACCAGTCAATGAGATGATCTTGACATAAGTCATAGGTATCCCCACAGAAGGAGATAAATGGATATGCAGGCACACCGAACTCCAAAGTGCAATGGAATTATTTATAGACCCTGGTGTAGAATTGGCCCGTAAAGGAAAATTATTCCACCCTACCTCATTCGGAGAACCATGGCAGGAGCTAGCAGAAATAATATAGAGATACATTACATGTGACAAAAACCATGATGTGGTAATACTACGCCATCTCAAACTACTGGAAGCTTTAAAACAGAAGATAATCTTAAACATGCCTTTCTTTTTAAATTTCTTCTTGCATGAAGTTGTTGGTAGAATGGGTAGAAATAAGAACCCAAATGTTGTAGTAAGCTATCATTGTTTAATTAAATTGTTAGTCATTAGATAATTTGCGTTGTCACAATTAAATTGGGATAATTTTTGGGACTCATTGAACTACCACCTGTGGAAGGAATGCATGAAGAAGAAAAAATTCAACCTGATATAGAAAACATCCCACCTGAAATAATAAGAAGTCAGCCAGAAGAAGGAAATGACAGACAAACCCCAGAACTACAAAACCTAACTAAAGTTGAGCTGAGGTTAGCCTCTGTCCTAGTATATTTTCCTGCCAAGCGATGAAGGTCTGATAGATTGGTCAGAGAAAAGTAGTCTAAGGTGTTTGTTGTGCATGCATCAGAGAATGAGCCACCTCAAGGATTCCCTTTAGACCATAAGATTAATTCTCCTCGAATCCGTGAGGAATAAATAACCCAAGTATTGTAAAATATGGGAACCCTCCTTTCCTTTGAATATGATGACTATTGTTTTGAAAACCCATTTGAGCTAAATTTCTCGGCCTCCACCCCTCATTCCAAAAATACTAAAATATTTCCATCTTCAGGAAACATGTATAGCCAAGAACATTCAGAGGGATATGTCGGAACCATAAAATTACCAGACTCTTCTAGGGAAGGAACCATTCCATTGACCCCTGATAATAAAAAATCTAAAGATAATTCAACTGCTACAATTCTAGTTGATAAAAATATTAAAGAATTTGAAGTCTATCATGTTAATGAAAACGTCATTGTTTTTCCCTCTGCATCTACAACAAAGATTTTAGAACCTACTAAAGGGTTGAAAGGAAGAAATAAGAATAAGATAAAGCTATTGCAACACGAAAATAAGAAATTACGAAAAAGGATAGAACAGCTCAGAAAATGGTTGAAAAACTCTAACATTGTAGATAATCCAGATAAATCTTCAATAACTCTAAAATATGTCGTAGAAAGATATTGAAAACTGAGACAATTGAATTCCAAAGTGAGAATTTCTTGGATCATCCAGAAACTAAGACTAAGGAAATTCCTACCAATCATGTAGAAATTGCTGAAATTCGACAAGAAAATCCACATCATACTAGTGTGGGATTCCAGTCACACATTGATGAGGAATTCAGTTACAAATTAGTGCTAAATGTGGGCATCTAATTTGTTTTTCTCTTAAATAAATTGGACAATAAATTGTAATTTCTTCTCACAACAACTTGTATCAGTTAACTAAGTCATGAATATTGAGTTATCTCAAGAATTTCGAGTTGAGGGTCTAATATGTGGCATGTAGAGTGATTCTAATATTTTTGGGGTTCAGTTGAAGTTGTACCACTAGTGTGGTGTGAGTGTAATCAGTTAACTCAAATTAATTGAGTTAAAATCAATTTAACTAGTTCTAATTGAGTGAAGAATTAGAGAGAGGTCCAATGAATTAAAATAGATTTAATTCACAAGTAGTGATCAATCAAATAAATGATGATTCTCTATTAATAGTTGCATGCATGTCAGTTTTTATGAAGACCCAGTTGAGACAGAGGTTAAAGGGAACATAACTATAAGTTGTATTATTATCAAATTGCCTGGGTGTAATTATAAAGTCACAGGAAGGCCATGATGGATTGCGCAATCAAGGAAGGTTTAATTTCCTATTTAATAGGGGTTTATTTCTCTAGGGATTGAGTGAGAAAGGAAGCCTGGAGGAAGGCAAGGAATTGGCTAAGTGTTTGTCCAATTTTTCCTATATCAGTGTGAGACAATTGGTAGAGTGCAGGAGATTTTTGTGAGCAAGAATGCATTGTATTGTTTCATGATTCCTTGACTTTATAAAAAATATGATAGAGGGGTTTTGAGAATTTTCTTTCCCAAGGAATATCTTGTGTTGTGTGATTGATTTGCTTCTTTACTTTAATTTCACGTGATTGAGCGATTGTGTTTTATATTCTGCAAATATTATAGAAGGATTCAGTATCTTGTTTTAGTACATCTCAAGATCAGATTGAATCCATTGGTGTAATTTCTACATGGTATCAAAGCATCAGGAATCACAATAGAAGTGAAGAAATTGAGTTTTTATTAATAGGATTCAAATTTTCAGATTCATTATTTGGTACCTAGAAGCTGACCAGGATGTCTTTCACTAGATTAGGACTCGAATATTCATTGAGGGAAATTCGAACTATATTGCATGGAAGGATAGTATGTAGTCATTATTGGAGGATAACGGACTAAAGGAATTCATTAACACTGATATTCCTGAACCTGCTCAGGGAAATGTTGCACAGCATGAAGCATGGAAGAAGAATGTTGCAAAGGCAAGTAGGATATTATTAGAGGGAGTTCAAGATCATATTTTCTTGAGTCTCCATGGTAAGGAAACTCAATATTCTATGTGGAAGGCCATGACAGATCTATTTAAAAATAGCAGTGACCATAGGAAATTGGCACTCAAGGACAAGCTCAAGAAAATCAAAATGGATAAGGGTGACATAATCCAGAAATACTTGACCAAGTTCACTCAATGTCGAGATTATCTTGGATGTGTTGGGATTACTATGGCTAATGATGACTTGGTGAGCCTAGCACTTCTAGGCCTTTCCAGGAGCTAGCATAGTTACCAAGACTCTATGAATGGGAGGGAGAAGTTACCAAAGTGGCAGCGACTATGGTTGGATTGGTTTAAGAAGAGTTTCGGTGGAATACCAAGGATGGATCCTCATCCAAGACTGATGATGGGAAAATTGTGCCTTAGCTAGCAAGGCAAATAAGGGGAAAGGGAAGAAGTTCCATTCCAAATCCTAGATCGGCAAAGAAGGCAAGAAATGAGACATGTCAAAGTTGAAATGTTTCAACTACCATGATCATGGATATTATGCCACAAATTGTCCACAAAATAAGAAGAACAACAAGAAGGCTCTGGGAGTTGTAGCAGGTGAAGCTTTGGTCTCAAAGTTTGAGTTGGAATTATTTCTCATCACATGAATGGTGTCAACTATGATGGGATCTATATGGTACTTGTATAGTGGAACATCTTTCCACATAAATGAAAAAAAATAACTCTTTAGTAGCTTGGAGGAGAAGCATCTTCAAATGCACATTGAGATGAGTGATGATGGGAGGTATAGCGCTACTGGGATTGGTATAGTTACTTTCTAGAGAGAGTTAGGTAAACATTTCATATTAAAAGATGGCATGCATTTACCAAGTTTGAAAAATAATTTAGTTTCAGTCGCTGTGTTGGAGGATCTTGGATATGATGTGGTTTTCACTGAAGGAAAGGCATTCCTTCATCACAAAGCCACAAGACATGTAAAGAATATTATGGTTCATGTGAAGAAACTCTACAAACTTGATGTAGATGGTTGCGCATCATTGATCAGTAAAGAAGATGAGGTGGTGAGCTGGGATATCGGTGAGTTATGGCACAAGAGGTTGGGTCATCTACACCACAGTGCTTTAAGGATCATGTAGTAGATTTATACAGGGCTTCCAAAGGGTACACTTACACAGAGAGACACATTCAAGGGTTGTACTATAGGGAAGTATACAAAGGCCACATTTCATGAGAAGGAGAACCGATCAACGGAAATCATTGAGATATTTCACTCAGACCTGTATGGACCATTCTCAACTGCTTCCACAACAAAGCATAGGTATTATGTGAAATTTTTGATGAATTTTCTAGAAAGTATTGGATTTTCTTCATGTAGAAGAAAGATCAAACGTTCTCCAAGTTTTGTGAGTTCAAAGAACTAGTAGAGAAAGATGCAGGGAATAATTTGAAGGCTCTAAGTAATGACAATTATGGTGTGTATATCTCTAATTAATTCAATAAATTATGCGCCAAAGAATGAATTCGAAGAGAATTTATTGCACCTCATAATCCACAATAGAATGGGGTTGCAGAATAAATAAAATAACAATTGTGGGAGCAGTACGAGCCATGTTACATGATAAGGTCCTACCATTGCATCTGTGGGCAGAGGCATGCAACACAATGGTATTTGTGTAGAACCGTAGTCCTCATCGGATACTTGGCATGAGTACACAAGAGGAGAATTTTTTAGGTAAGAAATTGGATGTTTCATATTTTAAAATTTTGGCTGATATGTTTATTTCCATGTGACCAAATATGTTAGGAAGAAGCTAGAACCAACAATAGAGGTTGGGATATTTCTGGGGTACACAGATACTCTCCACAACTATCGGGTGTATTTTCTAGCACACAGGATGACAGTTGTCAGGAGAGATGTGAAATTTGATGAGGAGAAAGTCATGTGATTGTCCCTTGAGAGGGAGCTTGACTTGAATGTAGCAAATGAACTCTTAGTTCCAAAGGATGAACCTCAAGATGTGGAGCAACCACAAGCATAGGAACAAAGTGTGGTAGAAACCACTCATGTAGAGCCATTGAACATAAGTGGTAGGAAGCGCACCAGAGAGGCTGACAAATTGATGCTAGATGCGATAGAAATGTAGGTGCACCTACATCACAACGCAAGCAGAGAAGGTCCCCAAACATGTATACTAGATACAATTCTCTTATGAGTGAATTTATTTTCACATTGCCATCCTCTTTTGAGGAAGTAGTGTAGCAGTTGGTATGGGTTGATGCCATGTTTGAGGAGTATGACTCGATTATCAGAAATAGTGCATGGGAAGTGGTCCCAAGACTAGTGGGGAAGTCAGTGGTAGGATCCAGGTGGATCTATAAGGTGAAGCAAGCAGTAGATGGGAGTGTGGATATATACAAGGCTAGATTTGTGGCCAGACGATTCTCATAGGTAGAGGGGATTGACTATGAGAATAATTTTGTACCAGTTGCAAGGTACTCATCGATTAGATCCATCCTTGCACTCTCAGCGTAGATGGTATGGTAGATACATCAGATCGATGTAAAGAAAACCTTTCTCAATGTAGTTATTGGGTAAGAAGTGTACATTGAGCAGCCAAAAGGTTTTGAGACCTTAGACAGGGAGTTGCATGTGTGCATACTCAAGAGAGATCTATATGGGCTAAAGCAAGCAACTCATGCTTGGTACACCAAGATTGACAATTATTTCACCGGTTTGGGCTTCACAAAGAGTGAAGTGGATTCAAACCAATATCATATTGTGGTTGATGGTAAGCTTTTGAATATTGTACTTTATGTAGATGATCTGATACTGAAAGGTGATGAGAAGCTCATAACTTCTCAAAAAGAGTATCTTGCAAGAGAATTTGAGATGAAGGACATGGGGCTCTTGCATTATTTCCTTGGTTTGGAAATATGGCAAAGAGATGGGGAGCCATTTGTATCTCAGGGCAAATATTCCAAGGAGATTCTGAGGAAGTTCCACATGGAGGGCACCAAAGCCATGTAGACTCCTCTTGTAGGAAACTGGAGGAAGGAGGATACTACTTCAGGTGAGGTAGTGGATGTTACTGTTTGCAGGCAGCTTGTGGGTTCACTTATGTAATTGGTGAACACACGACCAGACATATGCTACACAGTTAACCAGCTTAGTCAAGTTATCGTTAAGCCTACCAAGCACTTTTAGAAGGCGGGGAAGCATATTTTGACATATCTCAGGGGAACTACATAATATGGATTATTGTACAAAAGGACAGAGGGAATGAAGCTTCAAGGCTTCACCAATGGAGATTGGGAAGGCATTCCATCAGACAGGAAGAGCAGATCAATAGGCATCTTCAGCATAGGATCAGTAGTATTTTCTTGGTACAGTAGGAAATAGAGATCAGTTGCACTCAGTTCTGCAGAGGCAGAGTACATGGAAGCCAGTCAGGCTACATGCGAGGCCATATGGATCAGGAAGATACTTGTTGGTGTCTTTGGTCATTAGATGGATTAGACGGTGATGCATTGTGATAATCAGATTTGCATAAAACTCTCTATTAATCCGACATTCCATGACAGGTCCAAGCACATTGATATCTGGCACCACCATCTCAGATATTATGTTCAGAGGCGCATTATGTTGTTGTATTACATTCCCATGGAGGATTAGGATATATACATCTTGACAAAGGTATTGGCAAAGAGAAAATTTGAATACCTTAGAGGTAGAATCGAGGTAGCTAATAATCCCTTTATTGTTGAGAGGGAGTGTTGAAATTAAAAAAGAAAATGCACCACATACTAGTGTGGGATTCTAGTCACACATTGGTGAGGAATTTAGTTACACATTAGTGCTAAATGTGGGAATCTAATTTATTTTTCCCTTAAATAAATTGGATAATAAATTGTGATTTCATCTCATAACAACTTGTATGAGTTAACTAAGTCATGAATACTGAGTTAGCTCAAGAATTTTGATTTGAGGGTCTAAGATGGGGCATGTACAGTGATTTCAATATTTTTGGGTCCAGTTGCAGTTGTAGCACTAGTGTGGTTTGAGTGTAATCAATTAACTCAAATTAATTGAGTTAAAATCAGTTTAACTAGTTCTAACTGAGTGAAGAATCAGTGAGAGGTCAGGTGAATTAAATTATTTTTAATTCACAAGTAGTGATCAATCAGATAGTTGATGATTCGTTATTAATATATGCATGCATGTCAGTTATAATGAATACCCAGTTGAGATAGAGCCTTTAAAGGGAACATAACTATCAGTTGTATTATTAGCAAATTACTTGAGTGCAATTATAAAGTCACAAGAAGGCCATGATGGATTGCACAATCAAGGAAGGATGAATTTCCTAGTTAATGGGGGTTCATTTTTCTAGGGATTGCGTGAGAAAGGAAAGCTGGAGGAAGGAAAGGAATTGAATAAGTGTTTGTCCAATTTTGCCTAGATAATTGTGAGATGATTGGTAGAGTGCGCAGATTCTTGTGAGCAAGAATGAATTGTATTGTTTCATGATTCCTTTAATTTATACAATATATAATAGAGGGTTTTGGAGCAGTTTATTTCCCTAAGAATATCTTGTGTTGTGTGATTGATTTACTTATTTCTCTTACTTGCATGTGATTGATCGATTGTGTTTTATATTCCGCAAATATTGTAGAAGGATTCAGTATCTTGTTTTATTACATCACAAGATCGGATTGAATCCATTGGTATAATTTCTATAGAAACTCAGACTGGGGAAAATATTACCAATTCTATAGGGACTCAAACTGAAGGGATCCTCACTAACTTTGTGGAAACACAAACCGATTTTAACTTTGATATGGACACAATTGAAGCAGCAAGAAAAACAGACTTGTCGATGACTATCAACAAGGCTACTCATATTGAAGTTTTACTTCCTTATACTCACTTGATCAAGGATACCGCCATCCAAGTATTAAATATGGAATTAGAAAGGCATAAACAATTCCTGAAATAATACTGAAGTGAAGTGATATATTGGGAAAAAAACCAAGAGTTTTAACAGAATTTCAAAGCAGTATCTATAATTGAGGAAGAAACCCATGCTAAGCTCAGAATGGAAATAAGGAAAACAAAGAAAGTACGTGGACAACTTCAAAAATTTGTGGAGAAAATAAAGGAGATATTATCCATATTTTATGATGTGTTATCATGTATATCTCCAACAAATAATTATTCTTTGTTTCTACTTGAGAAGTATTTTTTATTAAAAATAAAAGCTATACGATCAGGGAAACCCTTTGAGTTCATTATTGTTTCTAATTTTATGAAGGTGTTTTCAAGAGTAGGGTGGAAATGTAAAATATTTCCTATGTGAGTTATACATGCATAACTTATTTTTCTAAGAACAGAGGGACGGGAACCCCAGTCCTTTCATTGGGGATGTTCAATTTCAATTTTTTATATCTTTTTCTAGGAATTAGTTCAAATAGTATAGGGCTTATAGCATATTCCAAAGAAGAGAGAATGGTCTAGATCTCTGGGTCATAGGTGAACCCAAAAGTCCTCTCCAAACTTTTATAAATCATAAAAGGTTCATGGAACAGCCTGGAGTTTTTCCTCCTTTATCCCCTATTCACAAATACATTCTTCTAAGGGGTCTTGAGTATTTCGAAGAGATCAAAGAAGACGACCTTTAAGCAGTACAACATCAATGGAAAGAATCTCCTAACAAGGTTAAAAACAAAGAGCCTTTTAATTACCGGAATTTTCACGAAGCAGTTAATAGAATGCAACACTATGGTCGAATGGTTCTTTCCAAAGGACCCACATGGATTGGATGTTGGTAAAAATGTCTATTTATTTGATATCCTCCAGATGGCTACCATTCTAAGTACTATCTTCCCCAAGGAGAAGAATTAAAGCCTTCAAGATACTTAGGAACAATAATGGATTGCGTCTCTGTGGTGAACCCTCCTACCCAACTTATTCCATAAATCTGATACATGTCAATCATAGTTTGCATTGGGACATGTGTTATAGATCAATTTTGGAATCATTCCCCATTACCTGTTCAAACTGGACATCATCCCCAGGACCAATGAAAATAGGGTCTATCATCCCCTTATATTTTAGTTGCTATATTATCTAAGAGAAGAACAATTCATTCATGGCTTCTATTGTGACATTTCCAAGGTTTCAAGTGTATGTTATATCACTTATTGACTCACCAACATAGCCTATAAAGGGACTAACTACATTGTAGTGCCAAATCCTCCATTCAAGGGTGCACTTCCCGACATTCAAGAGTGTGTTGGTCACCTGGGAGAGAAATTCTCATTGTTCCGAGAATCTCCACATGGTCAGTGCCTTCTAGAAGAGTCTATATGTGTCAAAATTTGAATCCAAGTGTCCATATAACACCTCTAAACTTGGGAACACGTATTTTCTATTATTATAAAGTCATTCATTGAGAAACTACCATCATTTTCCCTATAATTTGAGCACTTATTCTAGTTTTGGGGAGGGAAGAAATTTGGTAAATTTATAATGTTGGATTCTCACTTGATAAGAAAGTGAAAGTACCGATATGCTGTTGGTATGATGTTGGATGTGATGAGGCTAGAATGAAGCTGGAGCTGGTTGACAACAAATCGATCCATTGGTTCTAACCTTCCCCTTCTACTCTTTAATAAAGATTGTTGTTCATTTTCCCATACATATGTCCTTATTTCTTGTGCAATGTATTCTTGAATGATGTATTTATTTCATATCTAATATATTTTATTGAGTAAGATAAGTGGATATATGTATATTGAAATTTGTTTGATGTTCTTTGTTTGTGTTTGTAGGAATCGATCTAGCGATTTGATTTGGATTGAGAGTGACGAAAACATCGACAGAAGGAGGAGTAGCGATTCAATCACAAGTAGGCTCTTTCACCATTATTTATATCTGCTTGTTTTATAGAAAGCAATAGTAATTCTTTCCTCTATTGTTCTAAGTGACTAGCACCACACTTAGGGAATTTGATTTATCTGTAGATCACAATTCTGCATAACAAATTGACAACTCCACTGGGGAGTATCTTATCATTCCTATTGTTTTTTCCTCTGTTTATCCTCATCAATATCATCTACTTTAATTTACTAGACATTTGAATGAAATAATTATATTAAAAGTGTGTTTTTTTGCTTGGTTTTTCAATCCCTGCAGCACCCAACACACTGTTGTTCAAGACACAGTGTACTACAGTGCACTGTCTCCCACTTAGGGGTGCTCTGCAATGCACTGTCTCTCCTTAGAGACTGCGTTGGCCCCTCAACCAACCAAATTCCATCCAAATTTTCCATTTCTATCATTCTCAGCCCTTTTTTGATGTATTCACAGATGTCTGATACCTCTTGGAGACCAATAAAATTTCTTGATTCTTCCTCCTTTGAAAAGTAAATTTTTTCAATGTCTCTTTAGTGTTTTTCTTTATCATTGGAAAATCAAATTCAAAGTATTTAATTTCTATATTAGATCATTTTATTTTGGTAAAGGAAATTATTGTTTCATTCCTCATTTCCTGTAGGAAAAATGGTAGTTCCATTCTTCATTTTTCCTAAAAGAGAAATTGTTGTTTCATTCCTCGTTTCTCAAAGAAGAAAACACTTGTTTGATTGATTAATGGATATAGTTTCCTTTATTGCATTCACATTAAAGGAGCTGAAAAGAAAAACATGCATGTGCATATAATGAATTTTTTGTGTTGCATAGGAACAAGTTAGGAATTCTGCATTTTAGTTTCTATTCTTTGTTGTTTGCTCTAAAACGGATTGCTCTTTCCCTTAGTAGCTAGGATTTTCATTAAAAAAGCTAAATTGAAAAGTATTCTTATCATTTATTTTTCATTTTTATGAATTTACATCACATCACATGGTGAACATCAAATATGAACTTCTAAACAATATCAAGATAAAATTTACATCAATTTACCTAAGAAAGAATTGGAACATTGACGATAACATTTAGAAGGTCTAGGCTAGAGACATGTTTCAGTGTCGTCAAACGTAGCAGTTGTCACTAAATTTCATGCGATACATTCCGAGTTTGATACCTCACTCCACGTACTTAAGTATATCGGAGCACGTCCACATACCTTCGGGTATATAGAGCAGTGCTCTGGTATGAAAAGTATAAGGGGGTGCTCTCGCTGTGCGGTTTCGCATTAGACAGCGCTAATATGGACTTGGGCCTCCACATACCTTCAGGTATATTTGGGAGGACAAATTTAGGTTGCTATCCATCCATAGGTAACCAATTCAACCGCCTTGTAACTTGTGATACACCGAACATAGCATTCGGGGAGATTGTATGCCCGTACTTCTTGGTTAACTGGAAGGTATTTTGTTATTCACAATTACTTGGTAAACCTTTTTCCTAGAATTACCCTTTTATTTTGCTTATTTTGTTTTGTTCATAAAATAAATCAGTCATCATGGAATAATAATCCCTTTCCCCATCATTCGCATAGAATAGCACTTAAACCACCTTTACCACCGGAAGCCATTTCTGGTCGACGAAGGTGGCATCGTTCTACCGAAACTAGTACTATCAGTACCTCTGGTGTGACATCATCCTCACATATACCAGAGTCATCTCGAGTTTTTTCTAAAAATCTCGGTTCATCAACTGATGTCGAGACGAAGTCCTCACGGCTACATATGGTCACGATCCATCCAATCAGTGAGATCATACCTCCCGAACCTGACGTTGTTCAACTGGAATTTGATCTGGATCATGTAATTCTTTTACTAGAACATCTAAATCCTGAAGTCAAACAATTGGAATTTGTTCCTGTATCAGTCACCCCACAATCTATTGTAGTCATTGAGTCTCCCATATCACACAATCAACCACCTGAAATATACTTCGGGCCTAACAATGAAATCCTTCCACCTGGTTTGATTTCGATTGAAGAAATACCACAAGACGAATTTCCTTAGACTCCTACTCATTTTGTTTTAGAACTTTATCTTTACGATACTTTTCCTCAATCACCGCATACTACTTTATTTGATCCAGTGTCTATTCGAGTTCCTGTAGATCCTGTAGGGTATACATTGGGTCGTATAACCATGCCTGAGACAACATTTTGGTTGTACCATCTATCCCAATTACGACAACACATGCTCTTGCTACCCCATCCATGTTCACAACTTCACCAGAGTCACATTTATATGGTGGCCCTTCCGTCCCACCTGGTTACCAATCTGTATCTAGAACCTTCTCTGGGGTATCCTCCTTCTATGGGGCATCCTCAAACCCATGGACTTCACCAATGTCACCATCTGGTATTCTATCTAGTACATCTATAATGAGTACTGAATGGCTTGATCCTTTATATACATCATCAGGGCAATATTTAGCTGGTCCATCTCGGTATATTCCATCTAGTACCATTTCAACTGGACTCCCAACATTTGGAGAACAATATATTCCATCCTATTATACTCCTCATGCTAGGGGGAAACCTATAGTCATCCATTTCGACATTACTTCGTCGTTATTTTGTCATCCTAATTTCGGAATGACTATTTTTCAATGGCATCCCACTCTACCCATCCAACCACAAATGGTTGTGCATTCATATCAACCGGTTCAACCCATTACACCCACATCTACTCCAATTGTTAATACATCCTTACCCCTATTACAAGCTCAAAGTGTTGTACCTCAATCATCTCGAGCAGGTCCTTCCACCCAATACCCTCAAGTATTGGGACCTCAAACTCCAACTCCTTCGGCTGGTTTACAACAACCACCTATATCCAGAATTATTTATTCACAAGCTAGATTACCATATCATGGGATGTCGTGGCCACAACCGGGTTTTACCTATTCACAACAGAATCCAAGTTATTCAAGTTTGGGTTATGTTACATATCAATTTGTCACCGTCCCTGTACTCCCCGTTCCTTGATCCTAGAGGACCCATACAGTGACCCTTGTGTACTTTCCAAGCATGGAATACATACCCCTGAACCACACTTTGTCTGCCAATTCATCTCCCTTTACAACTTTTCTGGAATATCCCTATATAAACCTAGTTTCCAAGGTCACCACTTTGTCTCAGTGTCTAACCCACGTCGATAGCAGAGATTTTCATTGGCACCTATGCCGATCAGTGCTCTATCTTAATCTCGGACCCATGTCGATCCTATTTTGGAAAGTTTTTAAAATAGAAACAAAGCTTCCACAACTAAAAGCTTTGCGAAGCAGTGAGTTGGAAGTTTTTTTTGAGGATATGGCCGAGGAATTCCCCTTTGGGCTTCTTGTTCCCAAGGAATAGGAACTACTTCAAAAGATAAGCTCTTTTCCCATTATTTGAGGGCCCATATCCTCCTCCTCCATTATTATATAAGGAGGCCTCTTTCACCTCTACTACCTTAGTTGGAGTTAACTAGAGAGGAGAAGCAATTATAGCTTTGGGAGAATAGAGCAGAGTGTGATTGTTTTGTGTGTTAAGAACATAGTGAGATCTTAGACCTTTGTGTATGAGGGTGTTGTAAACATGCTTAGATAATTGGGACTGCCAAAGGTAAGTGAGAGACTTACAGACATTACATTTGCTGTACTCCTGTCTTTAATTATAACAAATAACTGATCCCCTTTATCTCACTTTAAAAGAAAGAATGAGATGAGATTGAGAAGACATTTGATCAATGAGAAGAAATTTTTTATGTTTGTCATGATTTTACACTTTTGGTGGTGTCTTGACTGTCTATACAGGTAATAAAACTTTGGTAGAAGCATGTATCAAGCTTGAGGATAACGACAGATCAAGAAGCTTCAATGGGAGATGACAACATAGCATTAGAATAAGGTAGGTCATCTTCCTTGCTCTGAATTTCATTTACAATATAGGAAGGTAGATTTTAGTATGTTCCTATAGTTTTTAGACCCACCCTAGGGCTAGAGGGATCGCCTCTGTTCGTAGAGGGGATTTACCTTCACAACAGATTCCACTCTTGCTTACATTTATAATGATATTTATAGCATTCCTTAATCAGTTAGATAGGTTGTAATTATTTTATGTTTGTCGTGATTTTATGCTTTTCATGGTGTCTTGACTGTCTGTACAGGTAATCAAACGTTGGTAGCAATGTGTATCAATCTTGAAGAGAATGACGGATCAAGAAGCTTCGATGAGATACGACAACATAGCATCAGAATAAGGTAGGTCATCTTCCTTGCTCTGAATTTCATTTACAATCTAGGAAGGTAGATGTTAGTATGTTCTTGTAGTTGCTAGACCCACCCTAGGGCTAGAGGGATTGCCTCTATTTGCAGAGGGTATTTTCAGAGCATAGTTTGGTTTCTTGTGTAAAGCTCCTTAAAAAATGAAACAAGCTCGTGACGGAGCATAGTTCATTTTCTTGTGTCAAGCTCCTTAAAAAATGAAACATGGTTTTTGGAGCATAGTTCGTTTTCTTGTGTCAAGCTCCTTAAAACATGAAACAAGGTTTTTGGGGCATAGTTCATTTTCTTGTGTCAAGCTCCTTAAAAAATGAAACAAGCTCTTCAGAGCATAGTTTGTTTTCTTGTGTCAAGCTTCTTAAAAAATGAAACAAGTTGTTTGGAGCATAGTTCGTTTTCTTGTGACAAGCTCCTTAAAAAATGAAACAAGCTCTTAGGAGCATAGTTCGTTTTCTTATGTCAAGCTCCTTAACAAATGAAACAAACTGGTCAGAGCAGAATTTGTTTTCTTGTGTCAAGCTCCTTAACAAATGAAACAAGCTGGTCAAAGATAAGTTGTTTTCTTGTGTCAAGCTCCTTAACAAATGAAACAAGCTCTTCTGAGGATAGTTCGTTTGCTATGTCAACCTTGTTAAAAAATGAATTAGGTCATGAGGATAGTTCTTTTATTGTGTCAACCTCGTTAAAAAATGAACTGGGTTCCCTTTTCAATTCGATTCTTTTGATTAGATCTCGTAAAATCCCAGTCAAGTCTTTCGCGTGATCTCGTAATTGAACCTTCATTCCATCCACCTATTGGTAACCAGTAGCCTACTCAAGTGAATGCCATGAAGCTGGGGGAATGTACCTTGAATTGATTCATCACGTTGGGGGCATGAAAACTTATTTTAAGCACAGTTTGTTTCCATTTCAATATTGTGTAAAAATGAAACTGGTTTCAAGCATAGTTTTCTAAAAAGTTTCAAGCTTGTGTAAAAATGAAACCAACTTCAAGCAGGTTTTCCCGATTTCAAGCTTGTGTAAAAATGAAAGCAATCTCATTTTACCTCTCGTGATTACCATTTTATTAGCCTGTTTTTCCAGATGAAACTTGGTTTTCTCATTCCATCGTTACCATCTGCTCGGCCAATCATATGCCCTTACTTGATTGTTTTACCCATTCCTGAGGAACATCTGCAATGAGTGGTCTTGTTAGCCAGCCTCTTAACCTTTACTTATTCTGAGTAGTTCCACCATCACCAAAACCAATTTCTACCCTCAATACCACTCGTTTCTCCAGGAGGAGTCAACTTTTAACTCTTTTCTGCCTCTCAAAACAAGAAAATATTTCTGAGCTCTTGTCATTTTGAACTCGTTAATGGCTGCAAAATGTTGTTTACCCAGTATATGTTTACCTCTTTTTCAGGTTGGGATAAACTTTTACGAAAAAATAATACCTTAGCCAATCGCGACTAAGAGGTTCTCTCATATTTTGTTTTCTACCTTTTCAAGTATGAGGGACTATTTATGAAAAGGGCCTTTTGGAGTTTTCTTTTCACCTCTTTTCAAACTCTCTAAATATGAAAAGACGTCAAGCTTCACCTATGTCAGGATCGTTAAAATTTTATGACATTGGGTCCATTATCATGATGATTATCGAGTTTCTCCTCCCTAGGGCTCGTAAAATGTACTATGATGGATTTTCCCGAAGGACAAGCTTATAAGACAAGCATATGCTATCCTCTTTAAGCTTGTATAAAAATAAAGAGGTACTCGCCAGAATTGGTGGGGGAAAATGGAAGTTATTATTTAGTTGTGTCGTTAGTATGTCACTCTTGAACGTGACACTTATCTGCAGTTTGTGTCGAGCTGGGATATCTTCACTCTTTCACTTAGCCTCCATGGGTTTGGGAAATATGTTTGCCTCACATTTGATTACCAATCTTGTCAACATGACCTCTGACTCTATTTTAGTCAAATACTACCAAATTCCAGAGTTGTGTTGCCGATATGTTCAAGAGAAAATCCTTCTGCAATTTGTACATTCCTTGATCCTCTGTTTCAATCTTGATTAACAGTCATATCAAATTCTCTGTTTCGTGTCAATTATGTGGGATTCATTATGACCCTCCTTCGACGTATTTCTTCCTGTCGACTTCAGCTCATTATCTGGGAAGTTGATCTAGACACTCCTTTCAGGTACCTTAGAGCTTGCATGCCCTAATGGCAAGTTATTCACATTCGATGACAAGTTCCCATCATTGGCCGTCAATTGGGTGATTTTGTGGATGTTCAAATTCAGCTCACTGTTCACATTTTGTGGATTGTACTAGTAGTACCTTCAAAACCATTTTCATCATTGGTGGTTTCTCTCGCACCTATTAACACTTTCATCATTGGTTGGTAATCAAGCGATTTTACTGCATGTTCGACTTCAACTCATTATTCCCATGCTTGAAATTGTACTTGATCGAGTCGTGACCGAGCGCAAGACCCTAGATTTTATTCTCTAGAGTCCAGGCTATGAGGTAATATGATTTTTCCATGATTGGATACATGTTTCTTTCAAATGAATGGCTTCGACCATACCATGAGTCTATATGTGATCCTTCTCAGATAAATGGTTGTGACCAAACCATCGTCCCTTTCATGAATGGTTGCGTCCATACCTTGATTCATGTATTTTCATCAGATATTTCAGTTATGTATATGTATCTATGCTTGATTTGCAGGTCTCCTGAAGGCAGCGTATGTTTCCTTGCACGTACTCGTAAAGAATTTCACCCCTCACTCATGTTCGGACATCATACTTTAGGGGGCATCTGTTACAGAGAAATTTGTCACTGTCCCTGTACTCCCCATTCCTTGATCCTAGAGGACCCATACAGTGACCCTTGTGTACTTTCCAAGCATGGAATACATACCCCTAAACCACACTTTGTCTACCAATTCATCTCCCTTTACAAATTTGTGGAATATCCCTATATAAACCTGGTTTTCAAGATCGGTGCTTTGTCTTAGTGTCTGACCCATGCCGATAGTAGAGATTTGCACTGGATCCCATGCCGATCAGCTCTTTGTCTTAATGTCGGACCTGTGCCAATCCTCTTTTGGAAATTTTTTCAAATAGAAATGAAGTTTCCAAGACTAGAAGCTTTGTGAGACGACAATCTCAAAGTTTGTTTTGAGGATATGGCCGAGGAATTCCCCTTTGGGCTTCTTGTTCCCAAGGAATAGGAACCACTCCAAAGGATAAGCTCTTTTCCCATTATTTGAGGGCCCATATCCTCCTCCTCCATTATTATATAAGGACGCCTCTTTCACCTCTGCTACCTTAGCTAGAGTTAACTAGAGAGGAGAAGCAATTATAGCTTCAGGAGAATAGCGCAGAGTGTGATTGTTTTTGTGTGTTAAGAACATAGTGAGTTCGTATACCTTTGTGTGTGAAGGTGTTGCAAACATGCTTGGATATGGACCTGTCGAAGGAGAGCCTCAAAATCAAGGCTTGGTTGTAAACTCCCCTTGTCTCTATCATAATAAAATGTAACTGATGTTTATCTTCCACTCTTGTTTACATTTATAATGAGATTTCTAGCATTCCTTGACCAGTTTGATAGGTTGTAATTGTTTTATGTTTGTCGTGATTTTATGTTTTTCATGGTGTCTTAACTGTCTGTACAGGTAATCTAATGTTTGTAGCAACATGTATCGAGCTTGACGAGAATGACGGATCAAGAAGCTTCGACGGGAGATGACAACATAGCATCAGAACAAGGTGGGTCATCTTCTTTTCTCTAAATTTCATTTACAATCTAGGAAGGTATATGTTAGTATGTTCCTATAGTTTTTATACCCACCCTAGGGCTAGAGGGACTGCTTCTCCAGAGAGGGATTTGGCAATGCAACAACAATAGGTTGCACTGGTGGACATAACTTGAAAAAGCATAAGAAAATGAAACAACCCTGCTCACCAGTATCGCATCTATTTTTGGTCAACCTAATCTCAAGCTTGTCATTAACAAATTTGTGACGTCCAGCTTTAAGTTTCATTGATCTAATTTTATGTTGTAATAAAGCCCTTCACTTATCAAGCAATTCCATCATACCCTAGTTATATTCAACCTCACTTAAATCAATAGTTTCCTTTTGTTGCAACTTTAGAATTACCTGATTTAAATTGGCTTACAAATGATCCAATCGGGCCTATGCTCTATACGTGATAACTTATAAATTATTCCTCAAATATTCCACAAGCCTAATAAAACACCTGAGAAGACCCACGATGACAAGTTGCTCTGATTATTTTTGCTCATCTAACTCCTTAAATTATGACTATTCAACTATGTCTTTTCCAAAGGTATGCTCACCGGTTCGAATCGTGAAATGGTACATTGAGTTACCAAGAGCTTCATTTGATAATTTCATCACCCTAGCTACTTTCATTTTGACCCACTTCTAGTTATCATTAATAATATTAGGCGGAAACGTGAAGCTGGGTTACACTTTTGTGAGGAAACAGTTATAGTTTTTTGTTATATATATTGCGTTTGCATACGCATATGAAGTTAGTTGATATTAGTGAATGTAGTCTCTGTTATCTTTTGATTAATCTGCTCTGTAGTGATTACGTTGCACTTGTGCCGTAACATTACCATTCTGTAATGACTGCTTTTTAATATGAGAAGACTCTGTTTTTCAACTTAATTCGTATTTGAGGACCGTTGCCAAGGCTGTGTAGAGGGCCCCTACTCAGCTAAGGTTTTGTGTATTAGTGTATATTTCTCATTTCGTTTCTTTAGAAATCATTGTATCATAATCCATTCATATGTTCATACTTTGCAGTTGTTTCATTTCTGTTTATACATTTTCATAATTTCCATTTCATTTCTGTCTTTCATGCTTTATGATTGTTAATCACTGATCAGTGTTTATGTTTCAGGCTTTAGATAGGCAGCCCGGGCATTTTCATAGCTTTTTGACTAATGACATGGAACTAACATTGTTCTGCTGCTAATTTGCTTTTCATAGCTTTTGTTTAATTTCAGTATTGCTTTGTTCATTTCAGTTTTGCTTATTTGCTTCAGTAGTTAAATTTAGATATATTAAGTTGCTCATAGCATCTTCAGTTGCCTCCGAAAGCCACAGCTGGACTGATGGTGAGGGATTGTATTATGAAATGTGTAGTTTAGTATTAGTTTCTTTTCTGCAAATTTAGATATATTAAGCTGCTCATAGCATCTTCAGTTGCCTCCGAAAGCCACAGCTGGACTGATGGTGAGGGATTGCATTATAAAATGTGTAGTTTAATATTAGTTTCTTTTCTGCAAATTTAGATATATTAAATCATGTATGACATCTTCAGTTGCCTCCGAAAGCCACAGCTGGACTGATGGTGAGGGATTGAATCATGAGTGTATGGTTTAGTATTAGTTTACTTTCTGCAAATTAAATATGAGTTACTCAAGTTGTTTATGATTACTTCCGAAAATCATAGCTGGACTAATGATGAAGGGTCAGAAGATAAATTGATGTAATCTGATTTAGATTTATTTTGTTGCAATTTTGAATTTCCTTAAGCATAGTTTCTTTTGTGTTTAGTTGGAAGCAAGAATAGTTTGGTTTTCATGTTCACTAGTTTACTGTTTTGATTTACTAGATTAGCAGCACCTTTTCATTTCAGCAGTACATTTTCATTTTCTTTCAAGTCTTGTCATTGTAAATTTCAATTTGCTTTTTAAAAGTTTCAAGTTGGTAAATCATTATAGGGTATATCACTTCCTTGAACAAACATAACCAAACTTGTTTTCATCTTAGAATTTCCATTTCACCTTAGAAAAACCAAAAACGACAAAAAGTTAAGAAATAGGTTATCTTGCACATATAGTGCGCCGCACTTCATCAGCTTACGATTCCCGGATTCACAAATTAAATGCAGCAATTTAGGACACACTAAATTGACCAAACATTTTGGCGCCGTTGCCGGGGAAGTGTAACTAGGTAGCCAATTTCTTAAAGAAAAACATAAAATCATAAAAGAAGGGAAAACTTGATAACTTCTTGAAGTATGCTCTCCTCTTGCACCTAGTGTGATCTGGAGGATCAGAAAAGAGATTTATTGGTTTAGTAATTTCTTAAGTATGCTCTCTTCTTGCACCTAGTGTGATCTGGAAGATCAGAAAGAGAATTATTAGCCCAACTTTTTAAAAATAAAAAAATGACATGCATAGAGCAAGAGATTCTAGGGGAAGGTTTATAGCTAAAGCCAAGAGTTCGATTTTCATAACTCCATCTTCTTCAAGGCATAGACCAGATTCACCACCATCTGCCCCTAGCCTTAAGATTTTTGGAAGTCAAGGAACAGCTGAATTAGAGGATTCTCCTATACCACCTACTAAAACCCACTTAGAAAACAAAGAGACTTTCTCTCATCCTTTCTTGGTAGAAGAACTAGAGGACTATAAGGACTCTAAAGAAACTATCATGGCAGAGGAAGTAATAAATAGAGGTGGAGGTAGAAGAGGAGGAGATAATGGAGATAACAATGGTGAAGGAAATAATGGTAGAAATAGGGATTTGTTGGGATTCCCTATAGCTGATGAGGAAACTCATGCAACAATGAAAAATATTTCACCATCTGTTCTCCCTAACTTTTATGGATTGCGAAGTGAAGATCCTGAAACATTTCTGTTTGAGTTTGAAGTTGTGTGCCGAACTTATGACTATATGGAAGATTCTCAAAAACTCAAGCTGTTTCCTTCAACATTGAAGGGATCTGCTTTGAAATGGTTCATGGGATTAGCCACTCAATCTATCAGGACTTGGAATGATATGAAACAAACATTTTTGGATAGATACTTGGACTATTGTATGCCCACCAATCACAAGGATGAGGTATTCAAAATGATACAAAAAGAAGATGAAAATTTGGAAGACTTAATTGAAAGATTTCAATACAACTTGAAAAGAGCAAAGATGAGCAACTTAGATAATGAAACCTTGAAATCCCTCCTATTAAAAGCCATTAGAGATGAATGGATAGACATTTTAAACATGATGGGGAAAGGATACATTTCTCAACTTCCATTTCGTGATATAACAGAACTATGTATCCATCTCTCAAGAGGAAAATCTAAAACTGGAAAAGGGCCTAGGGATTCTTCTCTTATTAGGGCTAACAAATCTGCAACTGGATTAGTAAGTAGGGCAGAGATTGGTAACATGCTTGATGAGTTTAAAACTGATATTTTAGGGAGCCTTAGTGAACAACTAGACACCCTTAAAATCCAAAACAAGTAGAAAGCAGAAACAGATGCTTTAGCCATCTTTTGTCCGAAATGTAGGAAGAAACATGCTTTAAGGGAATGTCCCTTGGATGCAAAAGTTGTAGAAACATGTGTGATTTGCTCAGAGAATCATGAGATCAAGGATTGTCCTTCAATTCCTGGACTCAAAGCTGTTTTTCAAGAAGATCCAAATTCAGTAGAATCTCTCTGTTTTGTCGCAAGGAGACCTTGGCAGGGACAACAATCTCAAGGGTTTAACAACCCTATGAGTCTTCAAACCCCACCAAATTGGAATCCTTGGCAACAACCTTGGCCCCAACATCAAAACTCATATCAGCCATGGGTACAAGGGATGAAAAATCCTTATGGGAGATTTGCTCAATTTTATCAATATCCTCCATCTTTTCAAAGTCAACAAATTCCACAACTTCCAAGCCCAAATCCACAACTTTCATTGCCATTCCCACAACAACAACCTTCTCAACAAAATTCAAATCCTCAACTCATGCTTCCATACCAACAGAAGACAAATCAACTTCCAGCTCAGCCATTGCCAAATCCTAACAATAAGAATCCTCAAACTACTTATATGGTAGAAGGACAACAATTTCCTACCTATATGATTGTTACTCTCAACGATGTACAACTCAGATCTGGTAGAGTTTTAGAAAAACCTTCTATAGATATTCAAGAGCAAGATACCTCTGAGGAGGACTCTCTTCAAGTTAATAAAGGTTCTGAGGAAGAATCTCTTCAAAATTCAAGCATGCAAAAAGAAAAAGAAAAGTTAACACCCACAACTCCTATAGTTGAGCAACCAGCATCTTCATCTACACCTCCTTTTCCTGAAAGACTACAAATTGAAAAGGGGGTGGAAAAACAAATCTGGTTGCCTAACTATGAATTTCTAGATGAATTGAAGAATGTTTGTATCAAGATTCCCTTACTACAAGCCATTCGGGAAATTCCTATTCTAGCAAAAACCATAAAGGAGTTGAGTTTCAAAAGACCAGGAAGGAAACTAAAAGACACAAGAAGAATCCACCTGGTAGGAAAGATTGCAGACATTCTGATGGGAAAAATTACTATGCAGAAGTATGTAGATCCAGGAAGTCCAATTGTCAAGACACATATAAATGGGATAGAAATTCCAAACACATTGATTGACTTAGGGGCTGTTATCAACATTATGAGTAGACAGACTATGGAACAGCTAAAACTTCCTAACCTTCTTTTTACACCTACTTTACTGCAACTTGCAGATCGATCAGTTATTAAACCAGATGGTGTATTAGAAGATATTTCAGTTTCCTTAGATTCTTGGGAATATCCAGTAGACTTTATGATTTTGACTCACAAGAGTAATCTAGGAGGACACCCACTTATCTTAGGAAGACCTTGGCTAGCCACAGCTGATGCTTTTATTAGTTGTAGATCTGGAGACATGTACATTTCTAATGGTAATTCGACAAAGAAATTCAATTTGTATCCTCCAGCAAGAGCAATCACAGAAGTAGGAGACAATGAATGGGTCGATGATGAGGACATTATACAACCTGTCTTTACCATTTCTGAAATCGGTGAGGATAGTCAAATTCTGAACACATTAGAAAATTTTGAGACATCTTCAGAATATGACCCCACACAATTTCAGTTGGAATCTGACATAGAATATTTATCATCTAGACAAATGTCTCTTTACTCTATGGAAGAGTTTGGTAATTCTGCTATTGAGATTTTTCCAGAAAAGACATTGAATATCAACAAACATTTGGAGAAGTCACAACAAGTAGAACTAACCAGAATCTTGCAAAAACATTCTACTGCATTTGCATGGGAGTATACTGACATGAAGGGTATTGATCCTAAGACTTGCATCCATCATATCTATATTGAGGAAAACGGTAGACCAATCAGACAACCTCAAAGAAGGATGAATCCAAATCTTAGGGAGATAGTGAAAGAAGAGCTCCAAAAACTTCTCAATGTAAACTTCATTTATCCAATTTCAGATAGCCGATGGGTTTCTCCTTTGGTTATAGTGCCTAAAAAGAATGGTAAATGGAGGGTATGCATTGATTACAGGGAATTGAACAAAGCATCTTTGAAGGATCACTTTCCTTTGCCTTTTATTGATCAGGTATTAGATACATTAGCGGGTAAAAAGTACTTTTCATTTTTGGATGGTTTTAGTGGCTATAATCAAATTCAGGTAGCACCTGAAGATCAAGATAAGACCACATTTACTTGTCCATGGGGAACTTTTGCCTACAGAGTGCTTCCTTTTGGGTTATGTAATGCACCAGCAACATTCCAAAGAGCAGTACTAGGAATTTTTTCTGATCTAATCCATGATTGTGTAGAGGTTTATATGGATGATTTTACAGTTTATGGTAATTCATTTGAAGAAGCATTAGAAAATTTGGAAAAAAGTTCTTATAAGATGTAAAGAAACAAACCTTTCATTAAGCCATGAAAAATGCTTTATGATGTTTACTGAAGGGATTGTTTTAGGACATCATATTTCAGGAGATGGGATTAAGGTTGATAGATCAAAAGTTGAAGTCATCTCCAAGTTGCCTATTCCAAATTGTCGAAGAGATGTTAGAAGTTTTCTAGGATTTACTGGTTACTATAGAAGATTTATAGAAAACTTCACTAAAATAGCATCTCCACTCTTCAAATTGCTTACAAAAGACTTTGAATTTAAATGGGATCCTGATTGTCAATCAGCCTTTGAAACTTTGAAAACAAGAATATCTGAAGCACCTATCTTGAGAGGACCAAATTGGAAACTCCCTTTTCATATTTCTACGGATGCTTCAGATACAGCTCTAGGAGCTGTGTTGGGTCAAAAAGATTTAGTTCCTTATGCCATTTATTATACCAGTAAAAATTTGACTCCCATAGAGTTGAACTATACTGTGACTGAAAAAGAGTTTTTAGCTATTGTTCATGCAATTAATAAGTTTAGACATTACATAACAGGCTATGAAACTTGTATTCATACTGACCATTCTGCAATTAGATATTTAATGAACAAACCTGTTACTAATGGCAGAGTGACAAGATGGCTTTTACTTTTGCAAGAATTCAATATTACTGTATTGGATAGACCAGGAAAACAGAATACAGTAGCTGATTTCTTATCTAGGATTCAGAATACTAAAGAAGATTCTCCTGTAGAAGATAAATTTCCTGATGAATACTTGTTTGCAGTAACTATTAAGACCCCTTGGTATGCGGATATTGCTAACTATTTGGTTATAGGGAAACTATCTTCACATTTATTTCCAAGAGAAAAACGAAAAATTATTCAGGAGAGTTCAAAATATTCATGGATTTCTAACGAATTTTTTAAAACAGGGCCAGATCTTGTGATTAGAAGATGTGTCGGGGAAGATGAAATGCCTGATATTCTTAAGGCATGTCATGATGAACCATGCGGCGGACACTTTGCGGACAAAAGGACGGCCTATAAAATCCTTTCCTTGGGATATTATTGGCCCTCTCTCTTCAAAGATGCAAAACAATATGTCAAAAGGTGTGATAGCTGCCAAAGAGTAGGGAAACCTACCCTTTCAAATGAAATGCCATTGCAAACACGGGTACTCATTGAACCCTTTGAAAAATGGGCTTTAGATTTCATTGGACCTATTAATCCACCATCTAAGCAAAAGAAGTATATATTGGTTTGTACTGATTATGTTACTAAATGGGTAGAAGCTAAAGCATTAGTATCTGCTACTGAAAATTTAGTTGTTCATTTTCTTTATGAGGATATTTTTACTCGCTTTGGTGTTCCAAGAGAAATTGTGACATATCAGGGGAGCCAATTCACATCCAATTTGGTGGAAAAGTTGATGGAAGAATACAAAATCAAGCACAGAATATCTACTCCTTACCATCCACAAGCAAATGGTCAAGTGGAGTCCACAAACAAAGTTCTTGAAAGTATCATCACCAAAATTGTTCATCTACATAGAAGAGATTGGGCAGAAAGGCTTCCTGAAGCCTTGTGGGCCTACAGAACTACATGGAGAAATACAACAGGACATTCTCCCTATGAACTTGTTTATGGGAAAGAAGTCTTACTCCCCATTGAGTTCCAAGTTAAGACCTTCAAGATAGCAGTTCAGTTGGGGATGGACTTATCAGAAGCCCAAAAGCATAGAATGGAGCAGTTGAATGAGCTAGATGAGATCGGACAAGAAGCAATTCTAAGAACTGATCTAGTTCAATATCAAAGAACTAAATGGCATGACAAATATATCAAAGAGAAGAAGTTTCAAGAAGGAGATTGGGCATTGTTATTTGACTCCAAGTTTAAAGATTTTCAAGGGAAATTTCAGACTCATTGGCTTAGGCCATATGAGATTGACAAGATCTTTAGCAATGGAGCTGTAAGAATCAAGACCATTGATGAGTTTCAAACTCCTCTTATTGTGAATGGCCATAGATTGAAAGTTTATCATAAGCCACTCTCAAAAGAGGACTTTGTCAAGATGTTTCAAGAAAGTTCTGCAATCAGGCTTGTACAGAAGAATTCTTCTTCTCCACCAGCCTAGCTTTTGTTTTTCAGTTAAAAAAATAAAAAATAAAAAATTAATAATAATAATAATGGTATAAGCCTGAAAACCAATCATTGATTGGCAGTCTTATACAGAAAATATAGGGTGAAAATCAGGGAAACCTGACACTCTATATTTTCCAAAAAAAATCTCTCCTTCATTTCACAAGCTTTGTCACCACCCACTCCATTTCATTCCACTTCATTCCATTTCATTTCATTTCATTTCACTTCATTCACTTCATTTCATTCCATTCCATCAATAAAAAAATCTTTTTCATGACCATTTCCATCTGGTCATTTGTCATTTGTTCATTTCCATTCATCAAAGTAATAGCTGTGTCAGTTTCCGCAGCTGACATCTGTTTCCGCAACTGACTCCAGTTTCCACAGCCAGAAGCAGATTCCGCAGCTACTACTCTGTTTTCAAAGAGAATGTACAGTCAGATGTTATTTTCATAATTATGAAATAAAATGCAGGAGAGAGGATCAATGGAGCATTCAAGAAACCAATGGAGATCAGTCAGTTGAAGACCAAGGGAAAAGGCAAAGATTCCAAAGGTATGAATAAAATTTATTTCAAATAGTATTGAAAAAACACATTTTTATATAGTTTTGAACCATGAGCTCTATCCATTACGCGCAATGATTATATTGACAGTTCCGTAACCTTTCACGATCTCCATATTATCCTCTTGCATTTATTCACAAACGGTTTCATCATTAAACCCCGATTTTCACTCATGATCCAATATCCCACCGGTGATAATGAAGCGTATTTGATTTGACCAAGGACTCTTACAAGCTGCATCAAGTCACAGCCGTTGATTGAAACGTGTTCACATTTATTTCGTAGCCACCAAAATTCAAAATGTGGCTGAATGTGTTATATTCTATCAATCTACTCATTCCTATCTTTGTTATGTTTTCGAAACCCCACTCTGTTCTGTTTCATTCCGTTTCGTTCCTTTTGCTCATTCTCACTCCCGGATATCTACCCACAGTCTCATTCATTCCCATTTTATGATACATCCCCACAGCCATTGTGCTCGTTTCTGAGCATTCAACCATTCTACTTCCATTTGAAACCCTCACGAAGGCAAATTTGTGAAAAACAGAGAAGTGAAATGGGTAAATTGCTAAGGGCAGAGCCGGAAGGACCAAAGTTTATAGAGGGATATCCGCAAGAAAAGGAGATATTGAAGAAAGCAAAATGGTTGCGTTTTATTCAGAAATTCAGAGGTTATCATAGAGAAGTTACGAAAGCATTTGCAAGGTCGTTTGATGGCTCAGAAGCAGAGATTGGAGACCTCAAGTTTGCAGTCAATGAAGCAACTATAGCAACAGCCACAGAACTTCTTCAGGAGGGAGAGCGTTGGTTCAAAAATAAAAGCATCAGTGATGAGGCATGGAGAACAATCTTACGAAACCAAGGTATGGACATAACTGTTTTTAAGAGAGGAATTCCTGTGCATGCATTGAAGGAAGAATGGGCCACTTTACTGCTAATTGTTGAGAAATTCATTACATGTGAAGGTCGTTTTGGGTCCATGTACATGTACCATCCCAGGCTATTAATGAATTTTCTAGAAAACCAAACTCTCGATCTCCCATATTTTCTATTCAATAGCTTGAAGAAAATGGTTGTGACTGTTCAAAAACACTTAGGAGATGTAGAGCCTCATCTATATCACCACGGCCTTATAAAAATTCTGATTGAAAAAGAGTTAAAGGAAAGAAAAGACACATGGGAACAATTTCTAGTTAGAAATTTCTTTGAGGAACCTCAGGAAATTCCTGAAGGTAGTTCAATAAGAAGGAGTAGAAGAAAAAGAATAAATGTTGAAACCCAAATTACTCCTGCTCAGGAAATTCCCGCAGCTAGCACAGCAAGAAGAAGTAGGAGGAAAAGAACAATTGAGGAAATCCAAAACACTCCTACTACTACTATGGAAAGAACTGATAGAGAAGAGAGATTGGTAAAAATAAAGAAGAAGGAAATCAAAGGTAAGAAGCCAATAATACCAAAAGGGAAAGAAATTATTGAGGCTGTACATAAAACTCCTTCTTCTGAAGAAGAAGATCATCAAATGCTCTCTGAAAGATTAGTTTATCTTCAAAAACAGTCATCCATGCCCAAGAAGGCAGAGAAAGGAAAACAAAAACAAAAGGATAGTGTACCACAGCGTGTGAGGAGAAGCAGCAGACTAAAGGGAAAATTGAGAAAAACGCAAATTAAAAGTCCTTATTTCATTGATTTGGGTGAGGAGACATCTGAACAGTCCCCAACTGACCATAGTCCATCTCAGTCAGTTAGTGAACCTGGTTCATTCCATTCCCAATCAGACAATGAGCATACTCCATCTTATTCTCAGCAAAATATTGATGTAAGCCCTCCTCGGCCAGATTTTGAACATAACTCTCCTTCACAGCATTTTGGGGAAAGCCCAATAAAAATGACACCTGAAATAGACCCCAAGCAGCAGGAGGTATATGACTATATAGAATCTTTGGAAAAGGCAGCCACAGGTCCAAGTACTTCTTCCATTCAGCCTCATACATTGCAGGATGATTTAGTTCAATCGTTAAAACAGGAAATTTTTGAGCTGGAGCTTTTAAATAGGCACATCAAAAATGAAAATGAGACATTGAAAGAACAAGGCAAACTGGACAAGATCATCCATGATAATACTATGTTACATTTGGGAATATGGCAGAAGAAGAATAAGAAATTGAAAAGGAAATGCCAGAAATTGAGCAGAGCACTTGTAAATATCAAATTTAGGTGCTTAATGAAGAAACCCAGAATGTCGGCCGTACCAAGGAAGAAGAGGAGAGGATTGGATGTGTTGGCTGAAGTATCAAGGCACATGAATTGAAGAAAGAGTATCAAAATTTTGGTTGCATGAGGACATGCAACACCTTCACAGTGGGGGTATGTTGAGTCCCAAATTTGCATCTTTTCCATATACTTTTCCATACCTTTTTCACTCTCCTAAACCTCCCAAATTGTCAATATCATGTGCAAAAGAGCATTTAACATGGTTTTTAATTATATTTTTGTGTTTGCTATTTTATCTAGATTTTGTTCATTCAGCTGCGGAATCTTGCCACTTTCCGCAGCTGCTGCAACTTTCCGCAGCTATTTTGTGAAACTCTATGCTACAGGTGTCTACAAGGGAAACGAGCCACATGGGCAGGTCAGGAATGGCGTGGACATGGTTCGTGTCCTATTGGTTCAAGCAAACTCATCCAAAGAAGCCGCGGTCAAAGGCGTCCACATGGAAGTCAACCATGGAGTTTCATGTCGTCCGGACTCTGTTTCGTGTCACATGAAGATTCATACGGCCGTTTCTAAGCCTGCGGAGGATAAATCGACATCTGTACAGGGCTCCAGAGTCGAATTCAAGCATCCACCTCTCGTAGATTTACTTTCCAACACGGCCATGCTCCTATATCCGTGGACGTAGTGGTCTACGTGCTCTCCACCAACATGAACTTTAGGAGACAGTTATAGTTTGTTGTTATATATAATGCGTTTGCATACGCATATGAAGTTAGTCGATATTAGTGAATGTAGTCTCTGTTATCTTTTGATTAGTCTGCTCTGTAGTGATTACGCTGCACTTGTGCCGTAACATTACCATTCTGTAATGACTTCTTTTTAATATGAGAAGACTCTGTTTTTCAACTTAATTCGTATTTGAGGACCGTTACCAAGGCTGCGTAGAGGGCCCCTGCTCAGCTAAGGTTTTGTGTATTAGTGTATATTTCTCATTTCATTTCTTTAAAAATCATTGTATCATAATCCATTCATATGTTCATACTTTGCAGTTGTTTCATTTCTGTTTATACACTTCCATAATTTCCATTTCATTTCTGTCTTTCATGATTTATGATTGTTAATCACTGATCAGTGTTTATGTTTTTCAGGTTTTAGATAGGCAGCCCGGGAATTTTCATAGCTTTTTGACTAATGACATGGAACTAACATTGTTCTGCTGCTAGTTTGCTTTTCATAGTTTTTGTTTAATTTCAGTATTGCTTTGTACATTTCAGTTTTGTTTTTCTGCTTCAGTAGTTAAAATTTAGATATACTAATCTGCTCATAGCATCTTCAGTTGCCTCCGAAAGCCACAGCTGGACTGATGGTGAGGGATTGCATTATGAAATGTATAGTTTAGTATTAGTTTCTTTTCTGCAAATTTAGATATATTAAGCTGCTCATAGCATCTTCAGTTGCCTCCGAAAGCCACAGCTGGACTGATGGTGAGAGATTGCATTATGAAATGTGTAGTTTAGTATTAGTTTCTTTTCTGCAAATTTAGATATATTAAATCATGCATGACATCTTCAGTTGCCTCCGAAAGCCACAGCTGGACTGATGGTGAGGGATTGAATCATGAGTGTATGGTTTAGTATTAGTTTACTTTATGCAAATTAAATATCAGTTACTCAAATTGTTTATGATTACTTCCGAAAATCATAGCTGGACTAATGATGAAGGGTCAGAAGATAAATTGATGTAATCTGATTTAGATTTATTTTGTTGCAATTTTGAATTTCCTTAAGCATAGTTTCTTTTGTGTTTAGTTGGCAGCAAGAATAGTTTGTTTTTCATGTTCACTAGTTTACTGTTTTGATTCATTAGATTAGCAGCACCTTTTCATTTCAGCAGTACACTTTTACTTTCTTTCAAGTCTTGTCATTGTAATTTTCAATTTGCTTTTAAAAGTTTCAAGTTGGTAAA
>CM076570.1:566879480-567070551 GCA_034641835.2 Pinus albicaulis | reverse complement strand
GTGTTGGGAAAAATACTGAGAGGGGGGGGGGGGGGTGAATCAGTATTTAGTGCAGACAATCAAACTTTTACTCTTTCCTTTCTAAAAACCCATACGCTACTTTACTGAAGGTAACTAGCGTATATACGCGGATATCCTTTACAGAACTCGCGTATGTCCAGAGATCTAATTATGTGTTTGAATATTAACTCAGATCATTGCATTATTCATTCATCAGATATTTCAGAAACAGTAAATAGGTGCAGATAGAACAGAATAATCATCACACATATGCAACACACATGAACACCAGGAATTTTAGGTGGAAACCCAATTCGGGAGAAAACCACCGCTGCCGTCGTTTCAGCCTTCAAAATTTATTATTAAGAAAACTTCTTACAATCATGTACTGGTGCAGACTCAAACCAGCACGCAGGCACCCACCTGCAGAAGGCTACAACCTTCTCTTGTTTACCAGCCTATCCTGGAAGGGAGCTACAAACCCCTGCTCTCATTTACCAGCCTCTCCTGGAAGGGAGCTACGACCCCCTGAATTTGTTTACCAGCCACTCCTGGAAGGGAGCTACAACCCCCTGACTGAAGGCTTCGACCCTCAACACCACTGCAGACCACGCTTCATCAATTTTCAAACTGGATCAAACAGCTTCAACACAACCCTTCACTTATCAACAATCATACCTTGCTCATTGCTTCAAATAGAATAGTGAGACCACTGTAACCAGAATATCAGATATAACCCTGACTTCAGAATAGATATGCAGAAACACATTCAACCTTTAGCAACCATTAGATCAGAAATCATACGTGATTTTATTTAATCAGACCTGCGTATATACGCGCTTTCCAAAAGACGAACCCGCGTATACTTCAGTGCATTTTCCAGGGAAAAACCCTAACTGCGCATACGCGCTTTTCCTTCCACAGACCCGCGTATACACGTGCTTTTCATCAAACGAACCTGCGTATAGATCTATAAAAGATAAAATTTGCAGTACAGACCAGATCTATGGACTTACCCAGATTTCTTCAATCTCTTCAACAAGATTGCGCCAGATCTTCTTCACTTCTTTTCAGATCATCCTTGACATTCACCATTTCTAGATCTAGAGATCTTGAGCCTTCATAATGTTCATAGGTGCATCTGTTGTGTAACCAACTCCAAAAATAGAAGAAAAGAGATATGAACGCCTTAGAAATAAGACACTTCGAGGGGGCAACCTCCAATACATTACATAAATGAAAAATTCTTGGATGATACAATTTACAAAACCTCCTTTCTATATATAGGAGTCCATGGGGCCGTAATGTAATCCTAGTGGGCCACAATGTAATCCTAGCCGACCTAACAATAATAATTTAAGGGCACAATAATAACAAAATGGGGGTTACAAGGGTACAATAATAACAATAAGGGGGTTACACTAACAACAATAAGGGACTATACTAGTAATATAGGGACCTAACATGCCCTCTCCTTCAAAAAAGTGTTGTCCTCAACACTTGAGTAGCTCTGGGTGCTTCTGTATAAAATTCTCATCCTCCCATGTAGAATTTTCAGTGGGTAAGTTCTTCCACTTGATGAGATACTCTGAAATTGATCGATTCCATAGCTGTCGAGTTCTTGTTTCCGTGACCGCTTCAGGTTCCAATATGATTTTTCCTTCCTCATCAAGTTCTGGCAATATTGTTTGAACTGAAAGATTTTCACCTATAACCTTCTTTAAGCACGAAACATGGAAAACTGGATGTACTCGCGAAGAAGCAGGAAGCTCCAATTTGTATGCCATAGTACCAATCTTTTGCAACACCTTGTAAGGACCATAGTATTTTGGTGATAATTTATTATCCTTCTTAGCTTGCTTGAGGGACATTTGTTTATATGGTTGTAGCCGTAAAAATACCCAATCTCCTACATCAAAACTTCTCTCGCTGCGATGTTGATCTGCCTGTTTTTTCATTCGATTTTGTGCCAAATTAAGGTTATCCTTTAAGAGTTGGAGAACTTCTTGCTGATGCTCGATGTGATATTTGACTGCTTGAACCTTCGAATTTTCCCTTAAAGATGATGTAATCGATGGTGGATGATATCCATAAAGTGCCATAAATAGGGTCATTTTTGTTGCAGTATGGAAGGAAGTGTTATACCACCATTCAGCGAGAGGTAACCACTTGACCCATTGTGTTTGTTTATCAGATACAAAACAACGAAGATATCCTTCCAAACATTTATTTAATATCTCAGTTTGACCATCAGATTGAGGATGATAAGTTGAGCTATGAGCTAATTGAGTACCCAAACAAGAAAATAACTCCATCCAAAAATTTCCAGTAAAAATGGGATCTCTGTCGCTCACAATAACCCTTGGGCTTCCATGTATCTTTTGAATTCTGTCCATAAATGTAGTAGCAACTGTACTTGCTTTAAATGGATGAGATAATGCACAAAAGTGTGCATACTTGGTAAGTCTATCAACTACCACCATGATGACATTCTTTCCTTCGGACTTAGGTAAACCTGTGATAAAATCCATTGAAATCTCCTCCCAACGTTGACTTGGAATGGATAAAGGTTGTAGAAGTCCCGTGGTCTTAATTGTCTCCACTTTATTCTGCTGGCAAACCAAACATTCCGCCACAAACTTTTGAATATCAGATTTAAGGCCATCCCAAAAAAAATCTTTCTTCACCCTGTGGTAAGTTTTTAAAAATCCTGAGTGTCCTCCTAAAGGAGAAGTGTCCAATTCTAGAAGAATCTTTTGTTTCAGTTGGGAATTATTACAAAGATATAAGCGATCTTTGTACCATAAGGAATCATTTTTCCAACTAAATGTATCGGATGTACTAGGATATTGCTGCAACTTTTGAATGAGTGTCCATACATCTTTGTCCTTCTTCCATTCATCTCTTGCTTCGGTTATCCAATCTGGTTGGATAATAGAAATGGCACAAAGCAATGCTTCCACCTCTTCATTCTTTTTTGAGAGTGCATCTGCAACAACATTAAGCTTTCCTTTTTGTAGATTATTTCAAAGTCATAACCCAACATCTTTGTGACCCATTTTTGCTGCTCTTCTGAAGATAGTCTTTGTTCCAAAAAGTGTTTAAGACTATCATGATCAGTTTTTACCTTGAAGTGTCTTCCCATTAGGTAAGTTCGCCATTTCTTTAGTGCATGCAGTATTGCTAACATTTCCTTCTTATAAATAGGTTTTTGTAAATACTTTCCTTTGATTGGACGACTTTCAAAAGCAATGGGTCTTCCTTCCTGCATTAAAACTGCACCAATTCCATTTCCTGAGGCATCACATTCCACAATAAAGGTTTTTTGTGAAGTCTGGTGTAGCTAAGACCGGTGCTAGGCACATTGCCTCTTTAAGACGTTCAAAGGCCTTAGTTGCTTCAGGAGTCCATGAAAATGCATCTTTCTTCAATAATGTTGTTAGAGGTGCTGCTATTCTCCCATAATTCTTAACAAACTTGCGACAATACCCTGTTAACCCGAGAAATCCTCGCAACTGCTTTATGGTTGTGGGGACTTTCCATTCCTTAATGGCTTTAATTTTGTTAGGGTCTACCTTAACACCCTCATGAGATACAATATGATCCAGATATTCCACCTCTTGTACTCCAAAGAAACATTTGGATGTTTTTGCATATAATTGTTTCTCCTGCAATAGTTTGAGCACCCTGTCAACATGTTGAACATGATCCTTCCAAGACCCGTTGTAGATTAGTATATCATCAAAAAATACTAGCACAAATTTTCTAAGGAAGGGTTTGAAAATGGAATTCATCAACCCTTGAAATGTAGAAGGTGCATTGGTAAGGTCAAAAGGCATGACCAAAAATTCATAATGACCCTCATGAGTTTGAAATGTTGTTTTTGGAATATCTTCAGTCTTCATTCTAATTTGATGATATCCCGAACGAAGATCCAACTTGGTAAAATAAATTGCTCCATGTAATTCATCCAATAATTCATCAATCACATGAATGGGAAATTTGTCTTTAATGGTGAGCTTATTGAGCTCCCTATAATCTGGACACATTCGCCATGATCCATCCTTCTTGTGTACCAATACTACAGGAGCACAGAAAGAACTTTGACTAGGTTGAATTATACCCGCCTCTAACATTTCTGCAATCATACGTTCAATTTCGCTCTTTTGGAAGTAAGGATATCTATAAGGCCCGATGTTTGGAGGAACACTTCCTGGAATCAAATGAATAGCATGATCATGATCACGAATAGGTGGGAGTCCTTTGGGAGTTTTAAACACCTTGGAATGATTGTCCAAGACTTGTTGGAGATCTACAGAAATAGATGATTTTGATGTTGGAACTTCTAGTGAGCATAATTGTGCAATTACGCCTCGCTGTTCTTTCTTTAGAATCTTTTTCATGACATTAGAGCTTATTATCCTTCCTGGCTTCCCCGCAATACCCCGTAATTCAACTTCCTTTCCTTCTGAAAAAAATTTCAAGAAAAGTTCTTGAAAATTAAAAGCTACCGTCCCCAAAGATTGTAACCATTGTACTCCTAGTACAACATCAGCACCTCCTATAGGAATGGAAAGCATTGGACTAGTCAATACATATTCCCCCATGGTTAGCTTGATATTATGGCATTTCCCAGAGCAATTTATAGTTCCTCCATTTGCAACCATCACTTGGCATTCTGGTGCTGGGTATAGGAAACAATTTAATTCCTTGGCTACCTTACAATGAATAAATTTATGGGTGCTACCTGAATCAATCAACACTATTACCTTTTTCTTCTTGATCTGTCCTGCTATCTTGAGAGTTTGAGGAGTGGTAATTCCTGCCAGTGCATTACATGATATGGTCGGATTCATTTCTTCCTCTTATATGGCTGGTTCCTGGTGTGTATCCTCTTCTTGTTCATTTTCTTCTTCTTCTTCACAATCTATGTAAAATAATTTCTTTTCAGCACACTTATGACCTTTAGTGTATTTGCTATCACAACTGTAGCAAAGCCCTTTTTATCTTTTTTCTTCCAATTTTTGTGGTGTCAACCTTGTAGGCTGTGGAAATCTAGGCGTAGCAACACTTCCTTCTTTATAGAATTGAGTGGTAGGCTTCCTTGTCGCCATAATTTTACATTCAACTTTTCTTGCCAACCTGAATGCCTTCTCCAATGAATCAGGTTCCAAAACGCGAACATCATGTTGGATGTTATCCTTTAAAGTGCCTATGAAGAGATCAATCCTGTGTTCCTCTGGAATATCAGTTACCCTTATATTCAATTTTTGGAAGTCCTCAATGTGCTGCCCCACTAAACCCTTTTGTTTGAGATTTATCAATTGGCTAAAGAAGGTGTTGCTCTTTGTATCCTCATAATGTGCTATCATTTCCTCCGTAAAATTGACCAAGTGACAATTTTTTTACGGGAGCAAAGCCATTGATACCATACAAATGTATTTTGTTCTAAATGTAAAGTTGCAATGCGTACCTTTTGTGTGTTTTGTACGTTATGGAGATCAAAATATTGCTCCATCCGTAGTATCCATGTTACAGGATCCTTTCCATCAAACTTCCTCATATCCATCTTTGGAATATGGTGGTTCTTCCCGCCAACATTAGAGTTTATGAAATCACAATTAACATTTATTTTGTTCTCATCATGAGGTTCTTCTACTATCTTTTCACCATTAGGAAACCTTTCTTGTATAAACTTTGTCAAACCTTTCATGTCTGCTTTTAGAAAATTCTTCATGTTTTCCATTTTCTCATCGATCTTAGCTTCCATGTCATCAATCTTAGCTTCCATGCCCACTTCCATGCCATCCATCTTAGCTTCCAAACCAATCCTCTTAGCTTCCACGCCTTTCTTCAAACCATCCATCTTAGTTTCCATGCCTTTCTTCAAAACTTCCATTTCATTTTTTGTTGTTCTTTGCGAGAGCGAAATTTGTTGTTGCACTTGCTTTTGTAATTTTGATAGATCATGTTGGAATTCTTCATCTTCATGAGCCATGGTAGAGCCTTCTGAAGGCTTAATGGGTGTTCAATTATTTTTAGGCGCCATTTTAGAATCCAATATTAATACCTTTTACTTGCTTTGAGGAGCTCGATATTGAAATTGAATTATCTCTGTAATTGAAAATCTTAAATATCTGATATTAATCTCTATAGTAGCCCTCTGAAGCTTCTTTCAAATGCCACAGGTCTGATCTAATTTGGATTCCCCAAGACAAATTTGTGTCCAATCTCCAACAATGACCTAATTCTGGACTGGTTCAGTAGAGCACACTTGTAGGACTTGCCACGTGTCACTTTTTCGTCCTTTGTCTCTGAAATTGATAGCCAAGAAACTAAAGTCTGTGTACTTGTGACCACTTTTTACGGCACTCAAATCCACTGCCCAGAGAGAGAGTTATTGAACTTTTCCCACGATCACCTCTTTGAGATGCAATGCAGGAGCCTGAAACAACACTACCTTCCACAGATCATATCTCCAAAAATATTGCGAACCAAGCTCTGAAATTTTGTTATGAATTTCCCCAGGATTGCAGCTTCGCACCATACGAATTTCAGATTCTGAACCTTCGTAGAAAAAAATTTATCGCGACAATGCCACGATGACCTGTTTAGGAGCTTGAAAAAAGACCTAACTTCCACAGATGATATCTCCGAAAATATTGCGAACTAAGCTCTGCAATTCTTAGAAAATCTTCCTCAGGATTTCAGCTTCGCACCCTAAAAATTTCAGCTTCTGAAACTTCGTAGAAAAAAAGTTATAGCGCAAATTCCACGATGACCTGTTTGGAGCAGCGAAACCCTAGAATCCCAAGCTCTGATACCAAATGTTGTGTAACCAGCTCCAAAAATAGAATAAAAGAGATATGAACGCCTTAGAAATAAGCCACTTCGAGGGGGCAACCTCCAATACATTACATAAATGACAATTCTTGGATGATACAATTTACAAAACCTCCTTTCTATATATAGGAGTCCATGGGGCCATAATGTAATCCTAGTGGGCCACAATGTAATCCTAGCCGACCTAGCAATAATAATTTAAGGGCACAATAATAACAAAATGGGGGTTATAAGGGTCCAATAATAACAATAAGGGGGTTACACTAACAACAATAAGGGACTATACTAGTAATATAGGGACCTAACAACATCATAGATTCAGATCTATCAATTAGGAACAGGGTTCAACCATACAAATATACCTCAGAGTGAAGTATTCATCAACGCCCAGACATATGCACCCCTTTTGCACAATGATTTTCTTCTCCTTATATAGGGTTACCCTTCATCAATACCATGAGTCAAAACCACATAACTTCCAATGTTATTCCTGGACGGGATCACATAAGCAAACCATCATTCAATACAATGGGTCAAAACCATGGTAGTTACCCCTGGTTTTACAAATTTAGAGCGCTTTTTCCCATACGCGACTTGGCACGTTATTTCCCGCGTGCATACGCTACTTCGTCTAGACAAATCCGCGTATGCCTTGAGACATACTCTTTTCATCATGTTCCTCAGTAATATACCGATATCTCCTTCCATCATTAATTTTCCCACTATCAGAGATACACATCGATGCATAACACTATAGAAGTTCATCATCAAGACACATTCCATCAAGGAAAACTTTATCAAGTAGGTTGCCATCATCTTCATCAAGTGGGTTGCCATCAAGGACAACACTCTGCATCATGTTGCCAACAGGCTGTTGTTGCTAACCTTGAAAATTAGGATTCCAAACCTGAGTTTTACCTTTCAATGATAGACATTCTATCCACCATTCTCTCCATAGTATTGATCAAGGTGTCCAATTTGGCATCAGAGGATGAGGATGGTTCTTCTTTGATTGTCACCTTTATTTCACCTTTGGTCTTTGAATATTTTATTGTCAAATTTTGTTTGACACTAAGTATGTTTTTCTGCAATTCCTCAAGTGTTGCAGGACTTATTTCTCAGAGATGGTATGCCAAATCCGGATAAAAAGCATCTGGATAATGAAAGAGAGCCAAATCTGGAGGAGGCATTATATCATTGGGGATTGAGTTATATACCCTGTTAAAGCAAGCAGTAAAATCCTAAACAAACTCATTTAGATTTATTTTTAAGTTTTCATACTCAGAAATAATTCGAAGTGGATTATTTTTCACTTCCCATCTAACTATAAATTCATCAATTAATTTCTCCAGATTTCCCATGGGATTGGAATTCAAAGACTAAAATCATGTTTTTACATCCCTGGAGAAGCTTTGGGCAATGATCCTCATTTTTTCATCATCGACATCAATCTCCTCTAAATAAATGAAATCAATGACTTTCACTAGGTTTTTTCTAGCACTAATCTCTGAAGTTTCATCAAAGAGAGAACATCTTTGACCATAACCCTGTGATAAGGGTGCAAGTTGACCAGGTAAAATTAGAGGTGAAAATATCGCCATGAACCTTGTTGAGTGTGGTGTAGGAGTAACAATGGGAGGGGTATAATAAGAAATTAATTAAGAAGAAGGGATGGAAGAAGAGGTAGAAACTGATTGATATGGTGTGGGAATGAACAAAGACTCTTGCTGATTGTGGATGACAGCTTTCTCAGATGTATATTGGAGCTTTTTAGCTAATTTTTCAAGTCTATCAAACTAACTCCAGACTTTCCTAACACAATCTGGCTCATATTTATATTCTTCAGATAGTATGCTATCTTCAAGATTTAGGGAATCAAATACTACTTTAGATAATTATTTAACTTTTGACAACCTCAAGGGATCAAACATTATTTCAGACAAGGAAGTTTCTGACTTTGATCTAAACAGAGATAATTCAGATTTCAAATCGAATGGAATATCTTCAAGGGATAATATTTTGCAGGTAATGATGTAGACCTTACCAATGAAGATGAATCTGACTGAATCTCTGAGTGCTAAGATCTATGTTTTCTGATGATTTTATCTGCATATTCAACTGGAGAAGCTGGATGAGGATCAAGATTTGATCTTGTGTATATTTTCGAAGCCAGAATGTTTTTTGTTTTCTGCTCCTTGGTTCTCTGGAATTTTGAATCAAACTTCACGAACACTAGGGTCTATCACCCATAAGCATATAATTTGATGAATAGTATTAGTACACCGATGAAATATATGTCACTTCGTTCCCTGGTAATGATGCTATAATTTTAGCACTCCACCGGTTCTCTGAAGGCTGAAAAGGAGACCAATAAAGGTAACCACATACCACTTTGACCTAGTAGCAAGCCCTACTAGGATGAGAGGGCTCTCACAATGAGATCATATCCAAAGATTTACTATGACATGAAACATATTAGGCTATATATGATAGGCTCAAGTATTTCTTATTAAATTTAGGGTTTGATGCTAGATCAGGGATGAAACCAAGTAACTAGATCTAGGTATCAAAGGGTCTACAACTGCAAAAATATAAAGGAGCAAGGTAGAAATTAATTTATGATGGTTTTATGGTTTTTAGGTATGGTGGTGAGTCTGAATAAGGAGAGGGAATTAATGAGAATTTTATTTCATGAACTCATTAAACTGGAAGCATAAAAAAGAAGATGACATTTCCATATAAACAGAGCTAAATACATAGAATTATGCCTATGAACTGTAAGAAAAGTCACTGAAGATAAAATATATGAAAGAGAAAATATAAATCATTCAATAAAGACTATAATAGAGAATATAAATGATCATAAACTCACTACACATGAATTCCTAGATAATAGTTTCAACTGCATCCTTCGATTTCTAAAAATGAGAGTGAAAGTACAAGCTATAAGATTACAATCCTCTCATGTCCAACCTATAAAATGACTATGAAAATGATATATATAGACCAAAAAAACATCTCTACTCTCTTAGGGGTTGAATCTATCATTTTTGGACCTAACTACAGGATAAGCGCAACAAAACCCTAATCTTTAGTGGAGGTTAACCAATTCACGTCAACATAGGAAAGTAGATACATCTGACAACAATTACATTTACGAGCATGTATATAACCTAATTTACCATTTTCCAGTTCAATTACATCTCATAACATCATCATTTCATCAATTACATCAGTAAAATGTCAAACTAGGTCAAACTTTTAGTGAAAATTGGCTTCTGGAGAAAGCGCAGCGAGTTGGAAGAAAGCATAGCGAGATCAACAAAATTGACTTTTGGAGGCTTTCCAGGTGTCCAAATCAAGATCTAAAGGTACAATTGGAAATGTCTAGATTTCTTCTACATGATGGGCTCATCAAAAACTAAAAAAGGTGGCTCCAAGCCCTCCAAAACTACAATCTCCCAAGACTACTCAGAAAGTGTAGCGAAGGCTCCAAAAACAGGGCAGAAAGGTGATTTTTAGCATGTTTTTGGGCACTTTTACCCCCTTAGAATTGGATGAATTGGTCAAAATTCTGATTCATATTGATCTAATCATCAAAATGAATCTAAATATGCTGAGTTTTTCTCCAATGGATGCCCCCAACAAAATATTATCTTAACGCACACTATGCTTTTGCTAGTATGACTGGTTTTTCAATTTTCCGATTTTGACCAAAATGTCACAAAAAACAAAATTTTCCCCAAATATCTTCAAAATTGGTCCAAAGCTACCTCATGAGGTATCTTATTCCACTAAAGAAGCATCAACAAGAATCTCCAAGTTATCCTTCTCATTTTGACTTCTTAGGGTTTCCTTTAGCTTGGCTTGCAACTGTTTGACTTTGACATTACAAATTTGATTTCTTGCATAGTAATGGTCAACCATGTGTTTATATATCTTATTATCCCTGATGGAATTTTCAAGGAGCTTCTCCAAGTGAATTTTGAATTTCTCAAGAAAAAAATCCCTATTTTCATTAATCTCATTAGTTATTCTTTCTTCAAAACTCAGCTCTTCATCTAGTGGATTTTTCTCTATTTCCTTCTGCAATGCTCTTTTGAGACCTATCATCCTTGGTCTATTCCTTTTCACCTGTTCTTCATGCTTTTCTAAATATTCAGTGTCAACCACTGCTTTTCCCTTTACATCATGCATGCTAGCGTCAAACTGAATTTTCTCTAAAGACAATTGTTTTGCCTTCAACTGATGGTTTTCTTGCTCTATGAAGGAAATGATGAGATTGGCCCTTACCAAGTTTTCTTGGAGCTCTTCGATCTGAGAATATTTGTCTTTGATGATCCTCTCTAGGTTTTCATGCTCTTCACTGGCCTCCAAGTCTACCAGGTCAAAATCATGCTCTTCCTCATGTTGTGAATGTAATCCCTGCTCTGCTAATGTGGGCTTGGCCCCTTCCTCAATAGGAGGATAAAACACAAGCCTTCTACCTCTATGGTAGGTCTTAGTGACCTCAATATTCCTCCCCACCGAATTGATGCTAGGGGAGCCAACCTCCACATGTCTAGATGGTGCTAAAGGTGTTGATGTAGAACTAGGGCTAGTAGGCTAGCTACTAGAAGAAAAAAAGGCATTTTATTGCATGAAAGTGTCCCAAGCAATGTTCTTCTATTTAAGCTAGTGTAAAACAATTATTTTTATCATCACATGGTGGAAGAGGCTTCTTTCAAGACTAGTCTACTTATGCTAGACCTTTTCTACCATCTTTGCCAAACTTCTGTAGAGATAATAGGGAAAATTGAGTGGCTTTACCTCTGTGAAATGCATGATAAGTCTGACATGATACCCACACAGTCTAGAAAATCTTCCCTCACAGGTGAAGTACTTCATGATGATCTTCATGAGGGTTGTGTACTTCTCAAGGAGGTGCCCAACAGGAAAATTCTTCTTCATATGTTGTTGGTGATGTATTCTTCATAAACCATTTTTCACCATGATTGGGCATGTCTGTGGCCTCAAAAAATATATCAGTTGATATAGTAAAATCAACCCCTGCAATTGTTACTTTTTCCCTTTTGATTTGAATGGCAAATAACTTGGTCAATGTGGCATTATATTTGACCTTCTCAACTAGTCGAAAAAAAGGAAAACATCCTACTTCTTGAAAAAAAATGCTTGGACAGTGATGTAGACATCATTTCAAGGGTTTTTAGGGGCTCATGTATTATCACCTAACCTCCATTTTAGAAGATCTCTTTTCCTCCATTTAGTTGATTGCAAGGGGAAAAACCCTAATATGAAAAAAATAGGGGAAGGGAAAGGGGATAGAATGAGTGGGTTACGAAAGGGAGATGGGTGCAGGAAAATTTAGGGATATGGGAAGGGATTTTATGGAGGTGTAGGAATTGAAATGGAGTGAAATGTGTGGGGGAATTGAGCTAGGAAATTTAAACACAGTCCTAGCTAGGAAAACTAACCAAAATGGCAGAATTGGGCTAGGTTTTAGGTTTTGGGACTTGGGAAATGGAAATGAGGGATGGTGAAGGCTGTGGAGGATGGTTAAGAGTGTGAAGGAGGTAAAAAAGTTTGTGGAAAAAGAGTGTTTTGTATTGAAAATTTTGAAAATATGATCTAGCTATAAAAACGCATCATAGAGGCCAATGTAGTGTTCTCACACTAAAACCACAAAATTGAGCTGCAAGGAGGGGTTTGCTGAGGTGATACTTACTTTTCCCCTAATGCTTGACACATTTACAACCTTTAGAACCTTTAGAGAAATATTTAGTGCCTCCAGAAGATAAAACACAACATGAAGAAGAAAGTGTAGCATGGTGGGAAGAAAAGCTCAGCGTGGTTGCTTTGGCACCAAATTTGTGAGTGCTTTTGTCTTGATTTTGCTAAATTTGCACTGGAAAATGGATGAGAGCTCTTCTTAGATGAGTTGAATGAAAAAATTAGCTTGTGATAGTCTTGGATGAGAGCTCTTCTTAGAGGATTTTAATTAACAAATGAGCTTGTGTTAGTCTTTTATAGCTTGCATTGGTCACTTTTCTTCTTGGTAGTGGGGTGGCCAACCACACGTCCTTTCACTTTGCTTTTGAAAACTTGTAGATTTGACACTTTGTATCTAGATTTTGGAGCATGATGAACGTATTACATATTAAAACATAAATTACATTTGAAATCAAACTTTATTGAACAAAATTACCTATTACCACTCCTCCATTGCTGGATTTTATGCATGGAATGACAAATTTGCTGACTGAAACCCTAATGACCTAATGGAGATACTAAGCTGAATGAAATCATGATGATGATTATATTTGAATGATGGTACACTCAATTTGAGTGATGAAAAGGACCAACATGTGAAAATCTTGAAAGGAGTGGAAATAGTCCTAGACCTACTACCTAGTGACCAAATTTTTACTTGAAGACCTAATGAAATGAAAACAATTTGACTATGAGACCCTAACATGACATGATAAGAGCACATTTGATCACTAGTGACAAGATGTACAGACTGACACTAACATGGATAAAAACATTAATTTTGGGACTCTTTCAACTCTATTAAATTCAATGTCACTATTCCAATTGCATTATGGGGGGTGACTTTAACACAATTCTTAGATTTGAGGAGAAGAAAGCGAGATCCCATGTTTGAGATCCTTTTCATGAGAGGATGGAATACCTCATCAGTGATTGCGACTTGGTGCACATACCTCCTAAAATTGGGAAATTTACAGGGTCAGATCGAAGAAATGGGGATAATCATATCGTAACTTGCCTCAACATGTTCCTCATGCATAATAGTAGGATGTTGATGGATTTGGAATGCTTTTCCTCAATTAGGGCTCAAGGGGAATCAAATCATTTCTAGATATCCTTATATCTTGCTCAAATGAAAAAAATGGATCTTGTTCCTTTCATATATAATATTGTATGGCTAAAGGAAGGAGTGGTAGATCTAATCAAGCGATCTTGGTTATCCCCAATGATTGCATTTCCAACCTACATATGAGAATCCAAATTAAATTTTGTTAAGGAATATTTGAGGAACCAACTTAAATAGAAGTATGTGCCACTGGGATAGAAGTGGAAGGAATTGGTCCAACAATTCAAAAAACACCAAATTATGATAAAATAAAGTAGAGTATAATAGTGGAACTTTGATAGACAAACATAATTAAAAAAAGAAATATTTGTAGTCCGCCTACAAGAGGAGGGAATTGGGCATCTAAAATAAATACGTTTATGGCTCTGGGTTGTGTTGTGTTATAAAACAACCCCCCCTTCCCCCCAATTTATTTGAATATATATTAAAGTTATGGATAATAAATGGGGACCCTTAAAAAAATAAATTGATTTTAAGAAACATTATTTCGCTTAGTGTTAAGTTTTTTAACTTTAAAAATAAAAGGCATAACCTTTTTTTTCTTTGATTTCATTGCACTTATCGAAAATTGAAAAAATCACATGGTAACAAAGTTAGAACACATGTAAAACTTGTGAATTGCGATAAGTGCTAATAACTTTTTGAGTTATGAGAAATTAACATTAAAAAGCCATAAAAATTTCTTATAGCTATAAATTTCACCGTGCCTCTTTAAAAAGACAAAATATTATCATTCTGAAAATAAAATGTGATGAGTTGGACACCATAAAACTTAGAGTTTTAGCGCATATCGGATCCTGCAACATCAACCCAAAAGAAAGTTGTGACCGCCTTGATCAAGTGCGATGTGCGATTTGCATAGATCACAACTCGCATACACTCACGGTCGAAATGCATAATATGTATGTTTATAAAAGTTACAATTCATGCTATAAAATTTAATACTGAAGCACTTCAATTAATCCTTAATCAATTGGTCCGTTAATAAGATCTAATGATTTAAATATTTTGATAACGACAAGCAATGGTTACGGGGCTCAAAAAGATCGATATCTTTCTAAAAGCATGTTTCAAATAAAAGCTTTGGCCTTTTGATTTAGGGTGATTTAATTATGTTTGTTTTTTCCTTTTCATTCTATGTCTCAACTCTAAATTACCTTGTCTTGCTTGAATTCAGGAAACTATCTGAGAAAGCGATATCAAAAAAAATGATAAAGAAAGGCAAATCAGTTGCTCGATCATCCACATCTAAAGTTACAGACATGCCTCCATTATTCTCAGATACTACGTGCAATAAGGACAGTGGAATTTCTTCATGGGAAACCATGTATAATCTATTTGAAAAATAAAATCTAAAGGAACTAAAGAAAATAGCAACAGAAGATGCAACCAGTTCATCAGACCATTCCTACTATGAAGTTGCATGTTCATTCTTGCATTGGATAGCTGCAAGGCCAAATATCTTACCATACACTGATATGGTAAAATGGGTCATTGAAAACCTCAATATTGGAGACTGGACATCCAAGAATTCCAAACAGAAAAACATGGGTTCATTCACAACAGAGGATTTGCGTACAATGTACCATTTTCCAATGCCACATAAAGATTATGATAAAGCTTTCCTGGAGAAATTTCCAAAGACGAATCAAGATCCACTGAAGGTGGTGAAAGAAGGGAATGTAGATCAAGGAAAATTAAAACGCGACAAACTCGGTATGTACCCAATAGTGCAATTGCCATCACCTTACTATTTTGCAGTAGCAATGTTGTGTAGATTATTTTCTAGACTTGATACCACTAAATTTTCCATTGAATGGGTTCCCTTAATTGATGCAGTCGTCAATTATTCTATCATTAATTGGGCAAACATTTTATCTAATAATTTGGCCAAAACCATTATGGATTACATGACAAATAGGGTCTTTTCGACTAGGACAATCCCTCCTTTTTACATGAGTGCATATATCATGGATGCTATATGTTTCTGCTCAAATGTTCTTATTATGGGTTGGAAATGGACCAGCCAAGACCCTAACCCTATTCATATTTATCGTAAAGCCCCATGGGAGTCTGAATTTCATTCCCATTTCTATAAGATTTTTCATGGAGTAATGTTGCCCATTCATCAACCTATTTTTAACAAGAAAGCTCCTAGAATTTATAAATAAGCCAGTGCAGATATTTTTTCTGTGGCCAGATGGTTTGGAGAAGAGAATTTTACTTATATCATAGTTTTCGGGAGTGTTCCCCCCCCTCATGTTTTCCCTACTATGTTCCAGATAAACTCTTGGATAGAGAAATTACATATCAAACAGTTGTAAATGGTATAAATAAGCAACTCAGGGATTCAAAGAAAGCCATTTGGCCTACATTTTCATTACAGTGTGGTACCTTCACCCTTTTTGATGTAGGTCATACACCGAAGGAAATTCCAAAAATTACTTTCTTAAATTTGGCTTTAATGCCAAGGAGACAGTATGATCCTAATAATGTGGTCCAAAATGTTACCACTACTCTTAAAGTTAGAAATTTTATGCATGAAAAGGATGTTTTTGATGATTTATTTAAAGGAACAGAGAAATTTTCAGATGTGTTAAAAATGGCATCCAATAAGCTAAGTGTAGCAGACCTAAAATATCTTCATGAATACAAAAACAAGAGGTTGGGAACAGTCCCATTGGACTTGTTGCTAATTGAAGAAATCAGAGAACCAACCCCTAGTATCAGTTTATATTATGAAGCAAAAGATATGTCAGAGGATGAATCATAGGAAAAATAAATTCAAGGTTTAGAGCATTCACAATACAAGTCTCAAAGTTCAGAATATTTTGATAATGAATTTAAAAGTAAAAATGAGAGCCTTAATAAGATAATTGAAAATGAAATCAAAGGAATTGATATCCATATTGAGGAGAGAGCTGGTGGAGTTGAATCATCTTGAAAAGAACTTCAAAAAGTTCAAATTACACCTGAGAAGATAGTGAAATATCAAGTATATAATTGGAGCACCGAATGGACAAATTTTACTAAAGCACTGCAGACACCACCAAATCCTAATCCAAAAGGATCAAACAATTTTCAAACTCCTGAGAAAACTTAGAATCTAGTAGAAAAACAGTGGCACTTTAGCAAATCCTAGAGTCTTAAGAAAAAGAGATCATCTTGGCCTACCCAACAAAAGAAATCATTCTAAAAATTGAGGAAATACCTCCATTGGATGTTTTCTATAGTCCAAGTAAAAAATATACAGTAAAGAGGAGGAAAAGAAGAGTCAATGAAATAGTGACTGCTCTCAATAATGAATCACTAGATGTTGTCTAGAAAGATACTTTTGTCAATCTAGCAGAACATCTTACCAAACTGTCACAATTTGCAGGGCATATACAAATGCCACGATGGATAAAGTAGAAGAAGTGAAAATTCTTCTCAGACAGAGAGAAGATAGATTTCAAGGGATGGAAAGCCAACTGGAACAAGAGAACAATAATGCCAACAAACAAGTTGAGATGAAAATGGCACAATTCGAGAAAGAATTCGAAACATTGAAGTTGCAACATCAAGTACAAATATCTGAGAAGGATACTCAAATAGAGTCAGTAATGGATAATATTAAAATCCAACCTCAAACAGAACAATTCATAAAAGAGGCACTTGAATGGAACACAAGGTTAAAATAGCAGCAGGAGACTTTTTGTGAGAAAATATCAGCCACCAATTCATACTATGAAACAAGTAAAATCTTAACTCAACAAGTGGAAAATAGAAAATTGGAATGTGAAAGGATTGATAAGAAAATTTCTGAACTAATTTTATGGCAAGAATATGAAAAAGGAAAAGAGGCTTATCTCTTGAAAATTGACAAATTTCATAAAGATATTTTATTTAAAAACTGGGAGATGCAATTGAAACAACCAAAGAAAGCAACATCAAAGGAAACAAACTTAGAAAATGAGATCATTGAATCTGTTAATGGAAAACTTCAGAATTCCAAGATTATTAACGAAAATATAGTCAAAGCAATCCCAGAGGTCAAATTATTGAATACACAGTGGAAATAAATCATTGAGACACAAGCATAATCTATTAAGAAGACAACAAAATTAGATCAAGAAAAATACTGGAACTTCTTGATCAAACCACATCATCAATGCATGATTCTACAATCCTTAACTGATTCCACTAGAAAATCATTTCCAACACTCTCAAATGTCATGTTTAAAGGCCAGGTCAGATCCAAGATCACACAACCAAATCAGTTGAAGTCGATGATTGATATCTGCCAGCTCAGAGATCAAATGACGAAAGAAGATAAACCCACCTAAGAAATCTTGTCATATTTATTTCTAGATTGTAGTTTATTTTACTTATTATGAGGAAGGTTGTTTGAAACCTCCTCAAATTTTTATGTAATAATCTATTTTTGATATATTTAGTTTAGTATTTAAACCCTTCTCATGCATTTAGAGAAGGGTCCAGAATTTTATCAAAGAACAATTTGTGAAAGCTGGCACTTCTTTACTTTTATGAATGCCTTTGATGAAATCTATGGAACAGGATCTACTTTTTGGAAAATTGAATATGATTTACTAAAATTTCACTTTTGTACTCGTAAATTATATTTAAAGCGAAAGGAAGAGGATCAATATTGCAGATTTCATGAGCAGAACTTATCATATATGGTACTTTTATCTTATGCTAAATTCTTGATTGTGAATCTACATTAATTTCTTTTTATATTGTGATATGTATGTATTCTGATTTACAGTTTATCATTCATGTACTTCTGTACAAAGTTTCAGCTGTAATTCCTTATTATATACATAAAGAAATCGATAGATGTGATATATTTCACACAATTATTTTGAATAACTATTTATTCAAGATAATAATTTTACATAATGTTCATCTCTTTCAACAATCGAATGATCCTTATTACCTTTTTCCATAAGAAATATTTCTAGATCACATCAATGGTAATTTTGTCCGGGTTATAGATTAATTTAAACAATTAGGTTAAGTAGATTTATATGTTTTTTTACTTAGATAGATTACTTTCATTAGTTTAAATTCATCTATTATTTCACATTGTACCAAAACCTATCATTACCATATCAATCTCTTTATTTGGGAAACTGGTCCCATTATCCCCAGTCGGAGCCACTACACCAAACGGAAAAGGAGCTGCTTTAAGGTCGAAACCGGGTTGTTATCACCCATGTTGTTGCAACGGAATTTCGGGGCTTCAACAGGTTGGTGATCAAAACAACTCCTTACATAAGTAGGCCAAAGAAATAGAGCTAAGGAATAGGTTGAAGAAGATTTCTCTAGAGGGAAGGCTGAAAATCACCTCCTTCGAGGAGTTCAAACAAGAATATTTTCAACATTTTCAAGCTCTCTATGAGGAAGAGAGAGAGGTTGCTTCATCATTGGCTCAAACATTCCTGCAATGCATTCCCACTATAGTTTTGACTATTATGAATGTGTCCCTCATGAGGGAGATAGATGAAGTAGAGGTCATGGAGGCAATTTGGAGTTTATATCTTGATAAGGCACCAAGACAAGATGGATTCTCTATCAGCTTCTTTAGAGACTTATGGACCTTGAATAAAAATGATTTTTTGAGGATGTTGAATATTTTGAGAGTAAAATAAAATTTTGGTGGTTCTACCAATTCATCCTTTCTGGATTTTATCCCCAAATGATCAAACCCTACAAACATTTCTAGATTTTTCCCTATATCCCTTTGTAATTCAGCATATAAAATCCTCACCAAAATCATAGCAACTAGATCAAAGAAGTTTTTTGCATATTTTATCTCTGAGAATGAAGGGGGATTCATGCACCATAAGAAAATTCTAGACAATATCATAGTATTTCAGGAGGTGATTAAATATAGTAAGGAAGCATGCGAGTAGAGAATGATGGTCAAACTAGACATGGAAAATTCCTCCGATCATGTAAGGCATTATTTTATTTATTTAATGCTTGAGAAATTCAGATTTAGTAATGACTTTATTAGATGGATCAAAGCATGTATTGGATCTCCTTGGATAACCCCATTGGTAAATGGCCCACCAACATATTTTTTCACATCTTCGAGAGGGTTACAACATAATTTCCTTTATCCCCTCTTCTCTACATCATCATGGAAGAGAGCTAATGTCAAAATTTAGAGCAAGCTCGGTAGGAAGGTAAGTTGGTGGGATTAAGTGTAGCGTGAAATGTGAAGGGGGTGAACCATTCTCAGTTTGCAAAGGATACTCTTCTTCTGGGGGGCACATCAAAGATATTTGCAGCAATATTTAAGAAAATATTTTACTCTTATTTTTCCTTATCCAATGGATTGGTTAATAAAAGGAAGTGTCAAGTCTATGCTTGGAACTATGTAGAATCAACCATTCTCGAGATTGTGAGAATATTTGAATTTCCATCCATTCTTGATTGGAGGGCATTCAAGTATTTGGGTATTCCCGTATCTTTAGGTGCATATAATGCAAAGGAGTGGGAATAAGTTATGCAAAATTTAAATGTAGCATTCAAATATTTGGGTATTTCCATTCCTGGGGAGGGAAATGCTTAAATGTAGCATGGAAAGTGGTATTAATTAAATAATTATTTCCCTCCCTTCATATATCTATGGGTTCAGATTTGTTAGCTCCAAAAATCATCCATAAAATTAGTGCCATTTTAAGGAAATTTTTGTGGCAAGGAGGAAAAGACAATGAAAATATATTTCATCTTGTGAATTGGAACACTATGCGATTGCCCAAAGGATTTGGAGGAATAACAATTAAGGATCCTAACTTAATGAATTTGGTATTTAAGGAGAAAAAATAGCATGGAAACTACTCTCATAATCGAATGGATATTGGAAATGGACCTTTATTCGAAAATGTTTCCATAAGAATAGGCTACTCAAGCTATAGCAAGAGAATTGGTAGAAGCAAGGATCGAGTATATGGAAGTTACACAAAGAAGTGGCTCCTAATACCCTTGATAATTTAGGTTGGAAAATGATGAATGGATAATGTAACTAACTATGGTAGGATCACACTCTAGTGGCATAATTAGTAAGAGATAAAGAAGAGTTAAAGGAATCAGAAAAATAGATGGATGATGTGGGGATTAAGAGGCTTGCTGAAATTTCTGAGTCTCCATGACTATTGGATCAGATGGCACTGCATTAATATTCCTCCTAATATCCAACAGTGATGTGATTTGTTGATTAAATCATTAAAAGTATATGCGCTAGTCATAACATCAAGGTTGGATCACACAATCTCGAAGAGTAGCAAAACAAACAAATATTCAGTCAAAGAAGGATATAATTTTCTTATTCAAAAGATGCCCCATTCCCCTAATGATCATATATGGGAATGAACATAGAATATTGATGGGATGAAAAAAATAAATATCTTATATTGGTAATTGGTACATAAATAAGTATTAACTGTTGAAAATTTAAAGAAAATAAATATCCATGGCCCCTTTCAATATGTGCTATGTTAAAATGAAAAAGAGGATATCCATAATCTCTTTTGTCGGTGTCCTTTCTATTTGGCAGTAGGGAAATTGAATTTGATGCAGGTCATTGACCTTCATAGCATCCTAGAGATTTGGGAAGAAAAGTTTGAAACCTGGAAGCAAAAAATATCATGGAAAATGAAGATGAATTCGATGTTTATGAGATGTTGGATAACCCTTTTGAAGTATCTCTATTGGAAAATATGGATAGATAGGAACCACATAATTTTAAAGTAAGTACTTCCAAATGCAACTACCTATACCACAAAATCATTATCAATTCTTATTAATATTATCGCATCCAAAGGCTATGATTTGAGGAAGATTGAATATCTCTCTCCATCAGAAAGGGGTTAGTTGAAATTAAACCATCCTTTGCTTCATGTTAGAACCTTTAGTTTTAAAATCATAGGTAGAAAATCACATTTAATTAGATTATATATTAAGAAATTTCACACATGGAATAATAATTTGGGACATTATTTATTATTCTTTGATGGAGAATCGAAAGTCAACCCCGGGGAGGCAGGAGTAGGAGGGGTTATCTTTCGCCCCGATGAAGAAAGGGAGATTTAATTTTCCTAGGGATTATGAATGTATACAAATAACCATGTTAAATATTTAGCCCTATGGCAAAGATTGGAGTTGGCCTACTCCAGGGTACTTCACTAATTGATGGTTTTTGATGACTCAATTATTATGATCCAACAGGTGAATAATATTAAAGAAAATGATGAGAAGACTTCAACTTTTATTCTGCATAGAATTAAATTATTGTTGGATAGATTTGATTTGGTTGAAATTTATCATGTTAAGAGAAACCTTAACACAATATCTAATTCATTGGCTAATCAAGGAACCATTTTAGATAAAGGGGTCTTAAAGCTTAATGAATGGAATTTACAAATAAAATAAAACCCATGAGGAACAAAAATGATATATCTTTACCTTTTACATTCAAGAGAATTAACTTGGGAATAATATGGTGGTGTTCATCATCTAATCCGGACATGTAGTATATTGAAATCACAATAACTCTCTCAGCAATATGGTGGCCTTTGTATGTCATGGAGGGTCATGCTAAAGCAGCCAACTCGACAGTGATAGCCATGTGTGTTGGATACAAGTCAGATGGATATCTGGAGATATGGTTCATAAAGCCTTTTGTATGTGGGAAGAATTCAACCCTACAGCTAAGATGTACTTTTCATGTGTGAAACCTCTACCTTTTGGAATTTTCTTCGAATGATAATCTTTCAATTATGGCACCTAATTTCCTTGGTTGACTGGCATATGTGGCTCGAGATAGTATTAATGACGAATGAAAAGGCTTCAAATCAAGAAATGTTAGCCCCAAGGTATATGTAGATCATCAAAGCTTATATGAAAGTAAAGAGTATGGGACTAGAGTTATACTCCATCAAGTTTTTCAATAGGTATAACATAGGTTTATGATTATGGGGCACGACATTGGACATAAAGAGGAAGAACTTGACAATTTGCTAGTTAAACTGGCAAGTTCCCTGGAATTTTTCAACAAATTTTATCAAGGAATGAAGAGATTATCTTGTTTGAATCATGGGCCCAGTGCAAGCTCTTAACTCAAGGAATGAGAATACAGGAGGTCAAGAAGGATCGTCTACAATTGGAAAATCAAATGTTGATCTTTCATGTGGGAAATCTAGCATAGGCAGAGGATGTTGCCATCAATGAGGTTCCACATGATGTAGTTGAGGATATCATGGAGTGGTGTGAGATTTCTGAGTAGCATGAGGAGAGAATCCTCGACTCCACTAACGGGCAAGACGCTATCTTCCCTTAGCCTATGCTTGAAGTAAAGGGGGCTCATGTCGCCTCGAACATGGAGGATATGTAGTGATTTACCCAGTTGTTATTTTTTTTATATGCTTTGAAAATATGTAGTATCTATAGGTTTATTTTGGTGAATATATGGAGAAAACTAGGCTAGAATAACTATCTATATTCAAGGAGTTAATTGTGTTAAATTTTCATGAATATTTTGGACATTAGAAGATGAATTTTTTACATATGATGTACAAGGTTTTGGCCTTCAAATGTACTTCAAACTAGAATGTTTTAATGCAATATATATATATATATATATATATATATATAATTTACAAAATATTATCCACTTTGAACACTTTATAAAATATTATATATCTAAAAATTTTAAAAAATATAAATTATTATAATATCGATATTTTTTATTACTAATTTAAGATAATGTAAATGACTCTAAAAATAATCATAATAAAATATGTGTGTGGGGGAAGGGTCCCATAAATAAATTTAACATAAATCCTTTTACTCTCGAGTATGTATGTATCACATTGATTTATTACATTTTATTGCTTTTATTTATGTTGCTCAGATCTTAACATGGTAGTCTCTATATTCATTTTGACATGTCTCCTGTTGTATATGTAGTTTTTTATGTAAGTGAATAATGTATACAACTTTTTCAAAAGCATGGGGTTATTGTTGTTTACCATAAGATATAGTTTCTACTCTTGTTCCTAAATTATGGTTTCCTATGTGGCAGCACTTTTTCATATAATATGTAGCTTGAAACGCATATTGGTTATTTTAAAATCAACATAGTTAAAAAATATTATCGGTAAAATACGTTTTTATTTATAGTTGGAATTCACGTGGAATAGGTGAAATAAATCCATTTTCTTAGGGTGTTGCTTTTGAGATTGCATCTTGAAGGTTTTATTTTTTACAATTCGTATTTTCTTTCATAACCTAAGGTCTAGCTTTTTTTTTGAAAAATTAAATAGATCAATGTTAAGGAGAATGATTTATTACTACATTTAATTTCTTGGTAGTGTTGTCTCCCTATCATAGTGGATTCAAGTTTTAAATTCCTGTATGCCTTATAGGACTAGAAATCCATCTTTCACCGAGGAAAAATATATATATTAAGTTATATTTAGATGGTTGGCTAGAGTATAGAGTTCAAATCTTAGGTTTTAGTTCAAGTTGCCATGCATTAAGCTAAGTGGGCTTGCCATGTTAGATCCCTAGATTACTAGTGTATTCCCTTATTGTTGTTAGTGTAACATCCTTATTATTATTGTTGTACCCCTGTAACCCCCATATTTTTATTATTGTGCCCTTACATTATTATTGTTAGGTCAGCTAGGATTATATTGTGATCCCATGAACTCCTCTATATAGAAGGAGGTTTGGTCGTTTGTATCATCCAAGAATTGTTCATTTATGTAATGTAAAGGAGGTTTACCCCTGGAATTGGATTATTTCTAAGTCGTTTATCTCTCTTTTATTCTATTTTTGGAGCTGGTTTCATAACATTTGGAATCAGAGCATTGGATTCTAGGGTTTCGCTGCTCCAAACAATTCATCGTGGAATTTTTTCTATAACTTTTTTTCTACGAAGGTTTAGAAGTTAAAATTTTTAACACACTAAGAAACAACCCTAAGTAAATTTGTGTAAAAATTTCATACCTTGGTTCGCAATATTTTCAAAGATATGATCTATGGAATTGAGGGTTTCTGCAGCCTCTTGAATTTCATCTAAAAGAGGTGACCTTGGGAAAATCATCATAACTCTCTCTCTGAGCATCAGATTGAAATTATTTAAAAAGTGGCTGAAATTTCATGGAATTTAGTATTATTTGTATCAATTTCAGAGCTGAAGGAGGAAAAAGTGACACGTGGCACACTGTACAAGTTTTCTCTGCTCAACCATTCCATAATCAGGTCATTGTGGGAGATTGGGCATAACTTTGTCTTGAACGATTCAAATAAAGTCAGACCTGTGCCATTCAAAAGATGATTCAGAGGGATACTACAAGGCCAAATTTTAGATATTGAAGAGCCTAAATCATAGAGATAATTCACTTTCAATATCGAGCTCCTCAAAAGAAAGGAAAAGGTGTGTATTGTTTTTTTTCAAATTGAATAAGTCTTGTTTGAAAAATCATTTTGAAGTGATTCCAAGGGAATATTGAAGAATAGATATCAGTATTGGATTTTAAAATTCCCCATAAAAATAATTCAATACCCATTAAGACCTCAGAATACTATACTATGACTCATGAAGATGAAGAAGTGCAACATGATATATCAAAATTACAAGAGCAAGTGCACCAAATTTTTCTCTCGCAAAGAGAAACAAAAAACGAAATGGAAGTTTTGACAAAAAGTGTGGAAGATAAGATGGATGGTTTGAAGAATGGCATGCAAGATGATATGGATGGTTTGAATAAAGGCATGATAGATGGTTTGAATAATGGCATGCAAGACATGGAAGCTAAGATCGAAGAAAAAATGAAAGACAACATGGAAGACATGAAGAATTATCTGAAAGCAGACATAGAAGGTTTGAAGGAAGGTTTTAAAATTTTGATACAAGAAATTATTCAAAATAGTAGAATATGGAAGTTTTGACAAAAAGTGTGGAAGATAAGATGGATGGTTTGAAGAATGGCATGCAAGATGATATGGATGGTTTGAATAAAGGCATGATAGATGGTTTGAATAATGGCATGCAAGACATGGAAGCTAAGATCGAAGAAAAAATGAAAGACAACATGGAAGACATGAAGAATTATCTGAAAGCAGACATAGAAGGTTTGAAGGAAGGTTTTAAAATTTTGATTCAAGAAATTAGATGGTTTGAATAATGGCAAAAATATAGTAGAGGAAACTCATTATGAGAACAAAATAAATTTTAATACTGATTTCATAAACTCGAATGTTAGATGGAAGACCCACCATATTCCAAAGATCGATAAGAGGAAGTTTGATGGCAAGGATACTGTAACATGGATACTACAAATGGAGAAATATTTTGATCTCAATAATGTGCAAAACACACAAAACGTACACATTGAAACTTTATATTTAGAACAAAATACATTTGTATGGTATCGATGGCTTTTCTCCAGTAAAACTATTGTCACTTGGTCAATTTTTACGGAGAAAATGATAACACATTATGAGGATACAAAGAGAAACACCTTCTTTAGACAATTGATAAATCTCAAACAAAAGGGTTCAGTGGTGGAGCACATTGAGGACTTCCAAAAATTGAATATAAGGGTAATTGATATTCCAGAGGAACACAAGATTGATGTCTTCATAGGGACTTTAAAGGATAACATCCAACACGAGGTTCACGTTTGGGAACTTGATTCATTGGAGAAGGTATTCAGGTTGGAAAGAAAAATTGAATGTAAAATTATGGCGACAAGGAATCATACCACTCACATCTATAAATATGGAAGTGTCGCTACTTCCAGACTTCCGCAACCTACAAGGTTGAAACCACAACAATTGGAAGAAAAAAGAGAAAAAGGGCTTTGCTACAGTTGTGATAGCAAATACACTAAAGGTCATAAGTGTGCTGAGAAGAAATTATTTTACATAGATTGTGAAGAGGAGGAAGAAAATAAAAAAGAAACTTCAAAAGAAGAGGATATACACTGGGAACCAACCCTAGAAATAGATGAAATGAGTCATACCATATCGTGCAATGCATTGGCAAGCATTACCACTCCTCAAACTCTCAAGATAGAAGGACATATCAAGAAGAAAAAGTTAATAGTGTTGATTGATTTGGGTAGTACCCATAATTTTGTTCACTGTAAGGTAGCCAAGGAATTTAATTGCTTCCTATACCTAGCACCAGAATGTCAAGTGATGGTTGCAAATGGAGGAACTATAAATTTATCTACAAAATGCCATAATATCAAGCTAAGCATGGGGTAATATGTATTGAATAGTCTAATGATTTCCATTCCAATGGGAGGTGTTGATGTTCTACTAGGAGTACAATGGTTACAATCTTTGGGGACGGTAGCTTTTAATTCAAGAACTTTTCTTGAAATTTTTTTCGGAAGGAAAGGAAGTCGAATTATAGGGTATCACAGGGAAGCCAGGAAATATAATAAGCTATAATGTCATGAAAAATATTTTCAAGAAATAACAACGAGTTGTGATTGCAGAACTATCCTCATTAGAAGTTCCAACATCAAAATCATTTATTTCTCCAGATCTCAAAAATGTCTTGGACAATCATTCTAAGGTGTTTGAAACTCCCAAAGGACTCCCACCTATTCTTGATCATGATCATGATATTCATTTGATTCCAGGAAGTGTTTCTCCAAACATCAAGCCTTATAGATATCCTTATGTCAAAAGGAGATAAAATGAATTCATGATTGCAGAAATGTTAGAGGCTGATATAATTAAACCTATTCAAAGTTCTTTCTCTGCTCTAGTAGTGTTGGTGCACAAGAAGGATGGATCATGGCGCATGTTTCCAAATTATAGGGAGCTCAATAAGCTTATTATTAAAGATGAATTTCCCATTCCTTTGATTGATGAATTATTGGATGAATTACATGGAGCAATTTATTTTACCAAGTTGGATCTTCGTTAAAGATATCATCAAATTATAATGAAGACTTAAGATATTTTGAAAACAACATTTCGAACTCATGACGGTCATTATGAATTTTTGGTCATGCCTTTTGGCCTCACCAATGCACATTCTACATTTCAAGGGTTAATGAATTATGTTTTCAAACCCTTCCTTAGAAAATTTTTGTTAGTATTTTTTGATGATATACTAATCAACAACAAGTCTTGGAAGGATCATGTTCAACATGTTGACAAGGTGCTCAAACTATTGGAGGAGAAACAATTATATGTAAAGACATCCAAATGTTTCTTTGGAGTACAAGAGGTAGAATATTTGTGTCATATTATATCTCATGAGGGTGTTAAGGTAGACCCTAACAAAATTAAATCCATTAAGGAATGGAAAGTCCCCACAACCATAAAGAAGTTGTGAGGATTTCTTGGGTTAATAGGGTATTATCTCAAGTGTGTTAAGAATTATGAGAGAATAGTAGCACCTCTAACAACATTATTGAAGAAAGACACATTTTCATGGACTCCTGAAGCAACTAAGGCCTTTGAAAATATTAAAGAGGAAATGTGCCTAGCACCAGACTTAGCTACGCTAGACTTCACAAAAACCTTTATTGTGGAATGTGATGCTTCAGGAAATGGAATTGGTGTTGTTTTAATGCAATAAGGAAGACCCGTTGCTTTTTAAAGTTTTCCAATCAAAAGAAAGTATTTACAGACTCGGCTATTTATGAGAAAGAAATGTTGGGAATACTACATGCACTAAAGAAATTGCGACCTTACCTAATGGGAAATCACTTCAAGTTAAAAACTGATCATGATAGTCTTAAATTTTTTTTGGAACAAAGACTATCTTCAGAAGAGAAGAAAAAATGGGTCACAAATATGTTAGGTTATGATTTTGAAATCATATACAAAAAAAAAAGCTAAATGTTGTTGCAGATGCACTCTCAAGAAAGGATGAAGAGGTGGAAGAATTGCTTTGTGCCATTTCTATTATCCAACCAAATTGGATACCGAAGTAAGGGAGGAATGGAAGAAGGATGAAGAAATGTGGATACTCATTCAAAAGTTGTAGCAATATCCTAGTATATCTAATACATTTAGTTAGAAAAATGATTCCTTATGGTACAAAGGTCACTTATATCTTTGTAATAATTCCCAACTAAAATAAAATATTCTTTTTGAATTGCACACTTCTCCTTTAGGAGGACACTCAGGATTTTTAAAAACTTACCACAGGGTGAAGAAATATTTTTTTTGGGATGGCCTTAAATCTGATATTCAAAATTTTTTGGCAGAATGTTTTGTTTGCCAGCAAAATAAAGTTGATACAATTAAGACCCCGGGTCTTCTATAACCTTTATCCATTCCAATTCAATGTTGGGAGGAAATTTCAATGGATTTTATTATAGGTTTACCTAAGTCCGAAGTAGAGAGCATCATCATGGTGGTAGTTGATAGACTTACCAAGTATGCACACCTTTGTGCATTATCTCATCCATTTAAAGCAAGTACAGTTGCTACCGTATTTATGGAAACAATTTAAAAGCTACATGGAAACCCAAATATTATTGTAAGTGACATAGATCCCATTTTTACTGGAAATTTTTGGATGGAATTATTTTCTTGTTTGGGTACTCAACTATTTCATAGCTCATCTTATCATCCTCAATCCGATGGTCAAACTGAGATAGTAAACAAAAGTTTGGAAGGATATCTTTGTTGTTTTGTATCTGATAAAAAAACACTAAGGGTTAGGTGGTTACCTCTACCTCAATGGTGGTATAACACTTCTTCCATACTACAACAAAAATGATGCCATTTATGGCACTTTATGGATATCATCCACCGTCCATCACATCATATTTTAGAAAGAATTCTAAGGTTCAAGCAATGGAAGATCACATTGAGAATTAACAACAATTTCTCCAAATCTTAAAGGATAACCTAAATTTGGCACAAAATCAAATGAAACAACAGGCAAATCAACATCGTAGCAAGAGAAGTTTTGATGTAGGAGACTGGGTATTTTTACGGCTACAACCATACAAAAATATTTCCCTCAAGCAAGCTAAGAAGGATAATAAATTATCGCCAAAGTACTATCATCCTTACAAGGTGTTGCAAAATATTGGTACCATGGCATACAAATTGGAGCTTCCTTCTTCTTCGCAAGTGCATCCAGTTTTCCATGTTTTAGGCTTAAAGAAGGTTATAAGTGACAAACTTCCAGTTCAAACAATATTTCCAGAACTTGATGAGGAAGGAAAAGTCATATTGGAACCTAAAGTAGTCATGGAAACAAGAACTCGACAACTACGAAATCGATCAATTTTAGAGTATCTCATCAAGTGGAAGAACTTACCCACTGAATATTCTACATGGGAGGATGAGACTTTTATATAGAAGAATCTAGAACTACTCAAGCACTGAGGATAACACTGTTTTGAAGGAGAGGGGCATGTTAGGTCGCTAGATTACTAGTGTAGTCCCTTTTTGTTGTTATTGTAACCCCCTTATTGTTATTTTTGTACCCATGTAACCCCCATATTGTTATTATTTTTCCCTAACATCATAATTGTTAGGTCACCTAGGATTATATTATGACCCCATGGACTACTATATATAGAATGAGGTTTTTTCATTTGTATCATCCAAGAATTGTTCATTTATTTAATGTAAAGGAGGTTTCCCCCTTGAAGTGTCTTATTTCTAAGGCGTTGATCAATATTTTCTTCTATTTTTGGAGCTGGTTTCATAACAGTTTCCCTATCATAGTGGATTCAATTTTTAAGGGCACGCATGAGATGTAGGACTAGAAATCCATCTTTCACCGAGAATATATATATATATATATATATATATATATATATATATATATATATATATATATATATATATAGATATTAAGCTATATATTATATGGTTGGTTAGAGTATAGAGTTCAAACCTTAGGTTTTATTTCAAGTTGCCATGCATTAAGGTAAGTGGAATTGGTGGTAAGATATAAGTTGGGGGAAAAAGCTAGTCACCATTTATATATGTAATTTTACCAAGATAAAATTATTTCTATCGAATTATTCTCACTATCTCCAATAACTAGGGTCTACTTGATTAACGAAAGAAATAGGCAGAAAATTCTATAACTGAATGAACTAGATTTTTGGGAGTTCCCTTAAGCTAACAATATTTTCTCTAGTAAGAGTAAGCATGCCACCTCAAGTAATTCAGTTGGTTATTTCTATATTTTGTTCGTTAAGCTATTGTCCAAAAGTTTTGGAATTTAGGGAAACCCTTCTCCATTAATTTCCCATGTTGAAATGAGATATATTTTTTATGCATGATAGAGAAGTAGTTATCCTAGGAATATGCACCCATGAATGAACATATAAACAATTGACAGATAACTTCTTTCTTGTATGTATCAATGGAAATAAGGACCAAACATAGAACTATTGTGGTTGGTGTGGCCTATATGGATAAATGTCAATAGATCTATGGATACAAAATCAACCACCTTCTTGAATAAACATTCATAATTAGACCATCAATAGCTAACCCCTTCCCTTCCCAAGGGGTGGCTTTTCCCTAACTTACTACCTTATTCAATGCCTAGAGTAACAAATTTGTCAAGTTTGGAAAATGGTAAAAACAAGTTAATTATAGTTCCTTGAGCTCCTACAGGAGGAAAGCTCCACAAAATAATAAAAAAAGGTCAGTTTGCTTCTAATGCATGTAGAATAAAGGAATAATGGTTGACTAACTAAAGAGAGGGAGACAACAACTAGTTGAATTTACCTTTGACCTCGATGATAACAAGAATACTTGAACCCTTGCTAATTTAGAATAGGTGAAGATTAATATGTTGAGTGGATTGGTTATGGCACAAACCATACGTAACCATTATCCGATAGTTATATTTCTTATTTTGATGCCTCGTAATGTTTTCCTGTATTTATTTGAACCATTTTTTTCTTCATTGCTTACCACCAATGATGATGTAAGGGATAAAGTTTCCCTCCTTCCCTAAATTTCCGAATGGAGGAAGATGGAGGTAGATACTATTGTTTTCCTACATATAAATTTTTGGTTTGTCTGGTTCAGAGGGCATTATGACAATCATATTATGACATATTATTTCTATCTTTCTGCAATCAATTCAATGTTGCTTAGAATAGTGAGTTTTTACATGTTAACTTTTAATATACAACATAGATTTCAAAAATAATAATTTAGGAAATAAAATATTAAATTGAAAAATTATCTAATTATTAATAACAATAATGTCGTAAAATTTTAATTTTTTTTAAATAATTCATTGAAATTTGAATATATCATTTAAATAAAAAAATTAATTTTTCCAATATATTTTTTAAAATAAACAACAAAAATTAGTCTTTAATCATTATAATCAAAATAATGTTGAAACACACTATATACAAATCTTTCTTCATCAAAGAATAAAAGAAGAAACTCTCATTTCACAAAAAGAAATAAAATTAAAAGGGAAATTTGAACGTTTTGGAGATATTTGTTAATATCGGAGCAAAATTTATATTATAACAATAATTAAATTTTAAAATAATATAATATATCAATATGTTACATTTTTCTATGGATGGGGTCATTATGTAAGCATTACCTTCCCAATTTACACATCAATAGTCCCTTGGAATTTTGGACCTCACGGACTTTGAAAGCTTGATAGAATTGCCAAGTGACTTTGAACAGCTAAGCAACTTGAAGAAGTTGCCACTATGGAGCTGTTAAAGAAGTAGAAAGTATTTTCCCCACCCTTCAACGTCTTCGCATCATTGTTGGAGGTTGTAAGACTGTTATATGCACTCACAAATCTCAAATTCGTTGATTGCCTATTTGAGAGTGTTAAGGAGAAGACATAGAAGTGGCTCAAAGCAGCAAAAATAAGCTAGAAGATGAAGAAATTAGTGAATTTTTTTCCAGAAACGAAATGGTGACTGAAGCTTTAAAAAACATGACATGATCCTCAAATGAGCATTAGAGAATATAGCAGAAAAATACGTTTCTAAAAGAAGGTAGGGAATTTTTTCTGAGATTCTTCGATATTTTGTAATGTTATATGAAAAATATTCTGTTATCCTTCTCCAATTTTTTCATTTCTTCTTCTATTTAAAATTTAATTTCTAATTTTGGGAGAGTTGCATGGGTTTTAGGAAAATTTCTTAGATATATCATTTAAGTTTAAATTTTGGAATTTTTGGGTGAAGAGAATTTTGTTGTTGCTTTCTCTAAATAGGGTTTTCTAAATGTGGGTATATATTTTTTTCGTTTATATCAAACAAATTTATGAAAAATGTTTGAAGTTGTCTTATTGATATTCATGGACTAGTTGAGTTTGGATTTTTGTTAATGATTTAAATTAAACATTATTTTCTATGTTTTTTAAACTTTGGGGTTTTTTTGTCGGTGTTGGATCTGCCAACATTCAGGGGATCCTCCCAATATGAAGTCCCAACTAGACCTCACACTGTTTGGTGTAGGAGTCCCATCTGGAATAAAGGTTGGGTTGCCATATTTTTAAAGATTTTCCTCGGCTCTGACTATTAGCAAGAGAGAGGGATGCATACATTAGGGAAATTTTGAGGTCTAAAAATCAGCCTCCTAAGGAAATTATAAAATAATATTGCAAATAATAAAATAATATTAGATTAAATCATTTAGTTTTAGAGGGAAAAATGAAAAAACTACATTTTCAACTTGTATTTTCAATTGATATCCCTATGGGTTTACTCAAATTTTGAGTGGGAACACTCCTTGCATGCAAAATTTAATTCCTCATCCAAGGAGTACCCATTTTGGATACTTGCGATGGACCCCACTACAGGAAAATAAGAAATACATTAAAAACATGATTGCAATCATGTTTTTCATTTATTTCCCATTTTTCATGTAATAGGGTCGATCGAAAGTAACATGGGTACTCATTCGATGAGGAATTAAATTTTTCATCCAACAAGTACTCCCGCTAGAAATTTGAGTAAAAACTTAGGGAGATAAGTTGAAAAAGTAGTTTTATTATTTTATTATTTTTTAATATTTTTACTTGTTAACCCCAAAAATGGTGAATCATCCCCCATGGTTGACATCATCATCTTGAAACCTATTGGTCCTTTTAAATTTTATTTTTGTTGTACATTTTTCTTAGGAGGCCCATTTTAGACCTCAAAAGTTCTGTAATGTGTACTTTTGAAAAGTAAGGAGGTGTGCCTGGTGAATGTCCAATTGCAAGTATGTCAAGGTTCTTCTACTACGAGGTGGGGGAGGGAGAAGTGAGTCTCTAAGATATAGGTAATAGTACCACACAGGAAGAGACACACATGAACCAAAGGATCCATCTAACATCCAACAAAATAGTCCACAAGGGATGCAACAGTGGTTACAAGTAACAATTGAGAAATATTTTCCTAATATCTTGTGAAATAGTCCATGAGGATGGGACAACAATAACAACCATTACAACATTTTCTCAAAAATATAAACACTAAAATAACTGAAATAGTTCAACTATATTAGTACATGTGAAAACAAACATGAAATACAACTATTCACGGAATAGTCTTACACACATTCATAGTTCATGCAGAAGAACGTGCTGGCCTTAGAAGGCTTTTGTTATTAAGTAAAAGTTCCAAGACACATATGTACAATGAAAATCACTAGCTCCAATAGTGGAGCATTGGAGCCACTCTTTGCTCTACAAAAGAAATAGCTTATCTCTCTAATGCTTTGATGGTGGAGCCAAGGCGAAAATTCCTTTGCTCATACAATGAGGGAGTGTATATAACCAAGGGTGACTATTTGAATACCCTCATGATTTTTTTACTTCCCATGACTTTTCAAATTACATGACTCTTTACATTCATGTGTGTCCTTTTGAATTCCACTTTAAAATACATTTTTATTACAATAGACATGGTATACAATAGTGATGTGGCATATGACTACTCACGACATGACATGACATGACATTGTTTACATGTACTTCTTGATGACATGGTAATTCCAAGCCATTGTTGCTGCTGAGAGTTGAGTTTCTTCAAGAAAGAACTTTCCTTTTCTCCTTCACATGTCCTGGTGATAAGGAGTCTTCGATGATCTCAAGTATGGATAGTGTTCACAAACTAGTTTCCTTTCACTCTCTTATGAATCAATCATCTTATGATTTCAACTAAAAGAGTGTCTTTTAGCATGCTTCCATCATTCTTCTCTTCCTTAATCATCTCGCCATGACATGATAGAGTACTTATTCTTGCAATTCACTCTTGATGGGACGACACCAATCTGAAAACCCCTAGCCTAATATGATTCATTTTGATCCATGAACTGAGCCCAAAACAAGTGACAAGTTGGACAAGGAGGCTCAATGACTATGCAATTCAGTCAGGAAAGGGGAAGCCCTGATCCTTGATATTGCACAATGCGCAGTTTAAGTTGGGTTGGGGACATGCATGTGTAGTTTGCAGATCTAGTGGGGTAGGATGCAAGGATGGTCACTAAGAGAACTTACTACGTAGTTTTGGGTGTCAAGGAAGGCCTGGGTGACTATGCAGTGCATAGTTCTAGGGCTCAGGGGATGAGATTAAATATTGAGGCCACAATCCAAGCCCGACTGGAGGTCATGACTGCCCAATTCTGGAGGTCAAGGTCAAGGCTTGGTCACAAAAACTGCACAATTTTGAAGGTCAAGGTCAAGGCCTGGTCACAAAAACTGTGCAATGGAGCAGTATTGGGAGGCAGGTACTTCACACTACACAGTGCCAAACAACAAGATCATAACTTGAGGAATGGTGTTGCACAGTGCACAACTCAAGGGGGGTTTGGTGAAGCTAAGTTGCTCGGTTGGGAAGTTTTCTGGAAAATGAATAAGTGTGGGACCACTAAGATTGATGTGAACAGTGATGAAATTTGACTATGATCACATATTTAATGTATCTTGATGAATCGAACAAAATAAATCATCCATGACATACAAACAAACCATTCTCTTACATGTGACAACTTTACAACCAGTTACAACAAGTGTGATGCCAAATATATACTTTATGACAACCGTGATGACACTTGTGCGGCGGTGCTCAAAACTTTGGAAATGAGTGGGACCGATATTTACAAAGTTATAAAAAATCATTTGCACAAAGGTGGCCTCTTGGGACCACTAGAATAGGCTCATACATACAATACAACTACCAACATGACAAAAGATGACACTTTACTTATCTTGCAAAAGGGAGCACAACACTTTAATAAAACCATTAAAATGAACCTCAAAGTTTGCGACAACAATGAACAAGACCAAGGAAGGATCTGAAATTTGGTATAGGCCAAAATTTTGGAGGGGGTTGTAGCAACTAGAACACTTGGTGACACACTAGTAAAATTCCAACTTCTCTATCTCAGTTAACTTCTTTTGTGTAGGGCCTTGGTTCTTCAGGGAATATTGATTCATTGTGCATATCACTTTGGTTTCCCCACTTACCCCGTGAATAGACTAAGTCCCCATTATGTTGTTTCAATTTAACTCAAAAAAGATTCAGCTTTATCATAATGTTTCAAGTAGGGGATGGTAGTGAATCTCATGAGTTTATTATTTCCATAGTATAAGTTTTTCATCTCTAGTCTTTCTTTGCTGCCAGCAGGCCTAGAAAATACCCTAACAGAGTCAATCTAGGAATGAAACATTGCTTCGCTGCTAGTGAGCCTAAAAAGTACCCCAACAAATTTTCTTGCTTTACCTCTCTTCCAAAGAAGCCTTTCTCTTCCTTAGCCTTTATTTATTATTGTTATTATTATTATTGAAAATAGGATTGTACATTGGTACTTATTCATTTTTGGCAGAAGAGGGATCCCAACTTATTGAGAGCAGGAGTGGTTGTTCCTTCAGAGAAGTATATGGGTCCTTCTGATTTAGTTTTTCTCATTTATATTTTCCCCTTATCCCTTTTTATTGATTGTATAAGCATGAAAACACCAAAATAAAAGAACTGAATATGGGCACAAGGTTTTGTGGATAGAAATGAGTTCATGGTTCACCCAAAACTTTCCTTACAGACGGATCACATATTTTCATCAGAACTTCATCGGCCAAAAGACATAATCAATACAAGGAAGACAAACCAAAGGATAACCAAATGTTGAAGTATCACAAGGCTCCTTTGACTTCAATACTATTTCATTTTCCAATGAAAATTCATAAAGCTTTAACAATTAGAAATGCATTGCATTGCAAAAAAACAAGTGAAGTAGGAACACCAAACCTGGAAATGATGTTCTTTCACAAGTAGCTGATGAACTCCTAGTGATGCAGGAGCATCAAGGCCAATTTTTATTATTTAATAATGTAATAAAAGGGGGTGTGACATTTTAATTGTTTTATTAATTAATTTGTTACTTTTAAATAAATTTGGAGAGAAATTATAAGGGTGAGGATTTTGTATATATTCTTTTAATAATTAAAAGGATATGAGAGAAAATAGAATTAGGTAGCAAATTTAGGGAGTAGGAATTCTATGTACGGAACTTTGTTGAGTCCACCCCTAAAATGAATTTAAATTAGATTTAGTTGAGGATTAGGTGGAGAGAATTTTGGAATGAATTAAATTCATTATTTTTGTATAAATGTGAGTGTTTTTGTGAGGATGAGACATAGTTGAAGAGCTAAGATAGTGAAGAGTGGAGCGAGTGAGGAGTGGTTTGAAGAGCCAAGAGGCCACCCAATGTAATATATGGCCAGAGAATTTTTATATTTATATCTGTAGTAGTTTGCATGGATCTTTTCGCCTTCATGTAAATTTAAGTTGAACGTTTTTTTTTCATGGTTTTATATTATAGAAAATTTGAGCATTTTCATAGTGAGTGAAGGAGTTGAATTTTATATGCCAGGATTCTGATTTCTAGCAGAATCCCTGCATCATTTTGGTATCAGAGCTGAGGGAAAGATACCTGTTTTGAATTTTCAATTCTTTATATGTATGAAATATGTATAAGTTGTGGACGCAGGAATTAAGGGTAAAGGGAAGAATTTTTTAATAAACATGGATGGATTGGTAGAGCGCCATGGATCGGTGACTCCTCAAATGAATTGATCGATTGCAGAGAATTCCTGGCGGAGTTAACGAGAGTATTGGAGTTCATGGAGAGCGTTTCCACCGGCGTTAAAATAAATCGTTGTTGTTGCATTCGTTTGAAAACAGAGACAGTGAGCAACCAGACCATTTAATATCGGTGAGATTGATTGCCCTGTAAATTTCTGCAAGAAGTCACCAATTTCAGGACCCCGACCTTCATCTGGAAAAAGCCCTCCCCAATTGCTTTGACAACCCATGGTATCAATGTGCCAACCTTTATACCGTGCTAAGCTGCACTGTGCCAACCTTTATACTATGTTCACTTTACTAAACGTTATGTCGATCGTCCCCAAGTGGCATAGCGGCATCTGGATTACCTCTTGTGAGGATCAGGCTCATTGGTTAATGCTCGTTGGTGTGTGGATCGGGCCCATTGATGAATCTCGTTGTTGATCCGGTTAAGGAGTGAGTGTGTTACGTATTCAGATCGAAGGCTCCGTCTTGTTTGAATGTTGGTAGGGTGAGAGAGGTCGTGGATCTGTGTGGAGGCACACCACAAGGAGCTACCACGAACTAGCGTTTCTCTTGTGTTGTGATCCTGAATACTGGATCCGTGGAGGATAGCGCTGCATCCTGGGAGGTTTTTTTTTGGTCCAGTGAGCCTATCCGTGTGGCTGCGTGGATCTGTAGAAGTAATTTTCGAGTTGGACCAATTGACATTCTATCACAGTTTATATAATAGCGCTGCAACACAAAAATTCTCTCTACCATTACCGGGGCATCATCTTCAGTTGAGTCAGCCGAAATTTTTTTTACCACACTTGGTAAGAGAGCGACATCCTTTATATTACTTGGCCTCATGGGAGCTTTTGCTTTGAGTGCTTTTGATGACTTCACAATCTATTGTAGTAGCAAGGCTATAGAGAAAGTAGCCAATAATGTAAGCCTTTGAGAGGCCTTGCGAGAGTAAATCACGAGGGGCCAGTGGTATAATGCAACCTTGTCCGTGGTACAACATAAGACCTCATGATATTTATGTGCACTTGGACCTCACAGGCTTCAAAGGTTACCTACCCAGAACAACGAATTTCCACTACTTGAGGCCATGGTTATGCGATGAAATCTTGAGAAAGTAAAGGGTATCAGAGTAATGGCATGGAGGAGCAGTCTCACTCATTTGAAAGATCATGGTATTTAATGGATGTAGAGCTCGAATTCCGATTATCAAGCTATAGGAGAATGCAGAGTTTGAACAGCGATTGCAAAGCCACAGAACGGTGGACTTGCATTTCTTAAAGAAACGCGGAGTTGAATCCTGGTCAATTGAGTTAATAACATCGACTGTTGGAGGTGTTTGTAATGAAGGGGTTTTTATTACATATAGAGAATGTATGGTTGATGGAGAATTTAAAGGAGATCGGACTTTGAGTCTAAAGAATGATCGCATATGGAGATACAGTGCAGATGAGAGATGAAACAAGATCACACAGAGATCTTGAAGGTGAGTTGATTTTAACTCTGGTTTTGAAGGTGATATTTGAAGACTACTGTTGCAGATGCTGAGGTAAAATTGAATGGAAAATGAATGAAAATGTGTTAATCCTGGATGACATAAAGAGAAATATGCATGTTTAATTGAGGAGGTTTATTATGCATAGTGTGATAATTTATTATGCATAAAGTGGATTCTTCACAGTTTGGTTAAGTTATTTTGTACAAGCATGTAGTGGAAAAAGAAGAATTCTTTTGATTGGTGATTGGAAATTGCTTGATGTTGTAAACCTTTGTTTTACCATCATGTGACGACATTTAAGGAGGGAATATTCAGGATGAAAAAATGTACGAATGTACATCATTCATTGAAGAAGTTGCTTATTCTTTGTACACAGGTAAAGAGATGTGAATTGATGTTGCATGGTGTATATAAGTGCAGGGAAATGTTTGCATTAAGATGACAAACTTGTGAGAATGCAAGTATTGACGGTGACGAAGATGGCACAAAGGAATGGAAACCAGAGGGTTGAGGTTGCAGAAAGAAAGGTTTACTAATAACCTTAACAGGAGCATGAGGTATGATACTTTAGGAAGATATTTTTGAACATTAAAGATGGAATGGTTTATTTATTTTCACCTTAAATAAATCTTGGAACACTTGAATTTCAATTGACTAAATACTTCAGTATCATGTGGAATGATAAGAAAAATTTATGATTTTTCATAAAGAATGAAATATGAAAGAAAGTGAAGATTGTAGAACTTGAAACATCCATTGTCATAATTTTTGGATCGAGTCTTGAAGTGAAAATAGGTGTTAGATGAAAGTTTGGATAGTTTTGAGTCAAGATTGAGCATTTTCATCCAAGATGAAAATTTGGTATAAGTCTGAAATCAAAGAGTCGTAAGATAAGTTCGAAGTCTGAATGTAATTGGGTGCATGATCGGTGGAGCCCGAAACCCAAAGAATTGGTCATTGTAACACATGCATTGCTAAAGTGTTGTTCGCATTAAATTGCAGCAAGAGGGTTGTCAGAGATTGGTTCCAAGACTAAGAACCGAGAGAAGTTAGGCACAAAAGCAGAACTTGCATTTTGATGAATGGAAAGTGTGAGGAATTGCTGAGAAGTGGATTAAATGAAGTCCACATGTGAACAGATGCAGTTCACAAAGGAGGGGAAGATGACTGTTGATATTCATTTCCAGAGATCTAATGAAGAGTACGAGTGGGAGAAGGCTGAGATAACAATTCACCTTGAATTGTTAATAGAATTATTGCGGGAAAATGTGAAATACCAGACACATGGTTGGACCATGAGAAAGAAGGTGAAGTGGCAGAAGCTACATGCAAAGAGGGAAAAGCAGGTAAACATACAGTTGATGGAGGAGCTGAGGAAGCTCGAGTAGATGTTGAGTTGTGAAGAACTTAGAGAGGCTAAGTTAAAAATGGATGTTTCCATTTGTGGCCTTGAACATGGCGAAATTCTGGGTGAAGGGATTAGTGAGGAAGATCTCATGAACTATTGGGATAGTTCAAAAGCATCTGAAGATGTGTTGGAAAGATAAACAGGTGAGGCTATGAAGCCTTGCAATTTTTCTCACAGTTTATGTATGTTTGCAGGATGTGTGAAATACGATGAACAGTCTGATGGAACTATCACAAAGGAGAATGAAATTCTTGAGGTAAAGTCTGGTAGAGAATTCCTTTCAGAGAAGGAATGTGTTGATTGGTTACAACAGGAATAAATCATAAATTACTTCTTGTCTGGGGTAACATAGAAAATCGAAGCTGTTATGGAATAGGAACAAAGTGGAAATGCTGAAGGAAAATTCCAAGGAGGTAAACAAGTGTATTTCTTTAATGGGATTGATGACAAAATTTTACAATGTAATGATGTTGAAACTAGGAAAAATCAGGAAGATTTCTAGAGGGAGAAGGGACGTAGCGATGAGACAGAAGGAAAATATACAAAAGAACTGAATCAAATGAACGATTCACAACAGCAAAGAGAGATGTTGACTGAAGCATCCAGTGAGATCACAAGGTATTATTTTTTTAAGACAAATGATTTGTGTGTGATGGCAGGTATATCACAGGGTGTTGAACAAAATTTGAAGTTTGTTAAAGAAGAAGAGTTGAATCTGAAATCTGTTCAGAATGATGCTGAGATAGCAAGATCTCAGGAAGAAGTGAAGACAGAGGGGTCTCATGGAAATATTCAGCAGAATATTGAAGCAGGGAAAGAAGGACCATCTGATGATTAGTCAACACCAAGTGAAGGTATGGAAATTTGTGTAAAATTTCCGATTTCTACTCCAGTTGAGATTATTAGGTTATATAGAAATTTAGATCTTGAGAGAAGAGAGTTGGAAAAGCAGAGGATCTATGTTCAAGGAAAGTTACTGAAAGACACAGAACAGGGAAACATTTTTCAAACAGATGATGTGGAGGAGGGACTAACTGATAGTCTCACAGAGGAATTAAATCAGCATAATGATGTGCTGATGGATGAGGGAATTTCAGAGCAACATACTGAAATGTTGCCAGCAGTGGAAGGGGAACTGAAGCCTTATGTTTTTTATTCTAACAATTGTTTTGTGATTACAGGTTTTATTGCCGATGCTGGAGGAAATATATTGGATCGAGAAATTGAACTAATAAGAAGGATAATGATGAATATATCCTGAAAGAGGCCAGAAACAGTAAAACAAAGAAGAAGCAGCAAGAGAAAGACAACAAAAGATTGTGAAAGCATAGCCAGTGGGGCAATGCAGCATAAAGTGTGGAGACCTGGAGAAGAACAACAGACATAAGCAGCAACAAGTAGAAAGTTGCAGCATAAGATATGGGATCTAGGCAGACACAGATCCAAACACATGATCAGGTGATCATGATTAATTTCAACCTTGGGAGTCTGATGCAGGAGCATCAAGGCCAATTTTCATTATTTAATAATGTAATAAAAGGGGGTGTGACATTTTAATTGTTTTATTAATTAATTTGTTACTTTTAAATAAATTTGGAGAGAAATTATAAGGGTGAGGATTTTGTATATATTCTTTTAATAATTAAAAGGATATGAGAGAAAATAGAATTAGGTAGCAAATTTAGGGAGTAGGAATTCTATGTACGAGACTTTGTTGAGTCCACACCTAAAATGAATTTAAATTAGATTTAGTTGAGGATTAGGTGGAGAGATTTTTGGAATGAATTAAATTCATTATTTGTGTATAAATGTGAGTGTTTTGGTGAGGATGAGACATAGTTGAAGAGCTGAGATAGTGAAGAGTGGAGTGAGTGAGGAGTGGTTTGAAGGGCCAAGAGCCAAGAGGCCACCCAATGTAATATATGGCCAAAGAATTTTTATAATTATATCTGTAGTAGTTTGCATGGCTCTTTTCGCCTTCATGTAAATTTAAGCTGAATGTTTTTTTTTCATGGTTTTATATTATAAAAAATTTGACCATTTTCATAGTGAGTGAAGGAGTTGAAATTTATATGCCAGTATTCTGCTTTCTAGCAGAATCCCTACATCACCTAGTCATTCATATATTTGAGTGGAATTGCTCCTATCCACTGCATGAATTAAACTGTAGCAGTGAGAATGTAGAGGTGATACTTTGATGAATGTGTAAATATTTCACCAATAATATGCAAGCCCCATTGTTGAACAGTTCTTCCACTGTGAGAGACTTTATTGGGGCAGGTAACCTCTTGTTTCTTCTGTCACACTTTTGGCAAACCAGAAATTTCCAGAAGTAAGCATGAGCATCTTAAATAGTGTGGGCTAGTAGAAACCAACCCACATGATTTTTTGCATCGTTTTTTTTCCCACAAAGTGTCCCCTGGCTGGTCCGTCATGGAGATCACGTAATAAATTTTCTGAATCATGTGCATCCAAACATCTGAGAAATACTTTGTTATGGTGCTTTCTGAAAAGCACCACATGCACCAACTAGTAAGATAATGCTTTAAGCCTTACTTCCCTCTTCTTCTGTGCGGAAAAATGGGAGGGGAGGTATTGGCGCACATTCGTGTACCAAGGATTGGTGCTGGTAGAGGGGGTAGCTCATTCAATGGTGTACATCTCAATTTCTTGCTCCCATCTTGAAGGATTTTCTTCTTCTTTTGCATCCACTTCTTCTCCTACTAGTCGAAAATAACCATCGCTCTTGATTGTGTGAACTAATTTAATTTCTAGATCATATTCTTGCAAGCCAGTCATCCAATTCGCTCTCATTTCACCTAGCTCTTGTTGAACAAGAAATGATCTCTGATTGTTGGGTTCAGAACAAAGATAATGCAATGATTCTTCAATAAATAGGGTCAAAAATTCTTAATCACATTATAAACTGCATAAGCCTATTTCTATATGGTGGGGTAGTTTATATCATGTCCTTGTAGACTTTCGCTCATGAAATAAATTGGTTGCTCATTGTTCAAGTCATCTTTCTACGTGAGTACGGTGGCAAGATATGTGTCAGAAGCAAAGGTGTAGAGAAAAAAATATTTGTTGAAATTTTTGTTGTATAATGAGTGTGCTTCTGTGATAGCTTGTTTTATACGATAAAATGCATCCTTTTCCCCTTTATCCAATTTCTAAATAGAATCCTTCTTCACCATCTCCTATATTAGTTTTACAATCTGAGCATAATCGAAGATTAACTTACAGAGGAAGTTGACCTTACCTAGGAAGAACTGCATGAACTTCTTGTTCATTGGGAAGGGAATTTGTGTGAATTTTCTGACCCTGTCTGTGTCTACCTTAATCCCACTTTTAGAGATAATGCAGCCTAAGATATTACCCTAAGACACTACAAATATGATTTTCTTGGGATTGAGGGATATCCTGTACTTGCAAGATCGCCCAAAATTTTTCTTTAGGTGGCGTATGTGATCTGACCTCTATTTGGAAAACATAGTTACATCATCAAGATATACCACTATGCACTTCCCGATCAATCCACAGAATGTGATGTCCATAGCTCGTTGAAATGTTGCACCATCATTAACCAACCCAAATGGAACTCGCTTGAAGGCAAGTGTACCCCACTTATTTCAGAAGGTGGTCTTGAGTCTGTCAGGTTCCAAGACCAGAACCTGGTTGTAGCCTGAATATCTGTCGAGCAGAGAAAACATTTTATAGCCAGATATTTTTTGTAAAATTTGTTCCATGGACGATACCGGGTAATTATCCTTGTCTGAGGCACGATTGAGTTTTCAGAAATCAATGCACAAACGGATCTCCCCGGACTTATTTCTGACAGGGAGAAAATTTGACACCCAAGTAGAGTGTCGCACTTTTTATATGATCCAAGCATCCAAAAACTTCTTTAACTCTTTTTGAATGAGTGGTTCAAGCATCGGATCTACTTTTCTCAGTTTCTTCTGAAATGGATTGGCCCCTTATTTTATTGGTATCACATGTTGGATGGTTCACGTGTAATAAGTTTTTAGATCATCATATGTCCACGTGAAAACATCTTGGTACTTCTTGAATAAGCAGATAAATTCTTGCTGCTCTTGCAGTGATCAACAAGTACCAAGATTGTCATATTTCAGATCTTTGTCTGTTCCCAAGTTAATATGTTTGTGTGACAATGTGGAACTGTGATTTTTGGCATTAACAGGTCCCTAGAAGCGATTATGCAGGTCATACAGCTCCTCTAAAGATACCACCCCTTTTGGATGTGATTTCCTTTACTCAAGTTGGTTGCATCCTATAGTTCCTTTTCATGCTCATCTACATCAATCATTATGTCTTTGAACACATCTGTGTTTGCCATGAAGCACAGTATCTGTTGTTCATCATTGAAAACACGTGCGTTAGTGATGTTATCGGGGAGAAATAGTTTATAAATAATTTCTATAGAAAATTCGTCCCTCAATAGTGACAACCTAGCAACAAAATTTTCTAATGCATCCATTGTTGTGTTACACTCCCTTGGAATGAAAATAATATTAAAAACATGGAGATGTGAAATTAAATTCCATATCTCTTGTTGGTAACTCTTTAGATGAGGTGAAATGTAATGTTTGGTGTCATGTACCTATCACACCACAATTTTTGAATCATCTACTACTTTTATGTAGGTTTTAACCCTGAACAGAAATTATCTACACATGAATCTTATAACAGAAAATAAACAATAGCGAGAGCATAAAACATAAAACAGATAAACACAGAGATTTTCCCCTGGATCCCAAATCAGGACGACCAGCTTGATTTTTCATTATATTCCTTTTAGTGTTACAACACATATATATACATGCTAAATCATACATAAAACCCAATCCATTAACCATAGATTAGAACATAACTGTAGTTCCTTTGACCATATCTACAAAATACCAGGGGTCGAAAACCATCTTACCCAAAAACCATGTGCAAAATCATGCACAAAACATGGGTGGGTCTGCTTATGAGTGGGTCCGCACACCAAAAAAAAAAAAAATTGCCAGGGCACTGCCCTGGACCCCGACAGGGGGGGCTGCTGCCCCCCTTGTTGCACCCAGCGCAACGTACAACGCATGGGGCTAGTCGTGGAAAGAATATAACACATACCCAACATTCTCCCACTTGTTGTTTTCTTTCCACAGGGGGCCATAGGAGAGCTTATTCATTGGGAAAATTCTTCAACACCCATTGTTTCTATACACCAAGAGAACTTCTGAGTGCTCACAGACTTCGCAAATGCATCTACAATATTCTTCAAAGTGTCCACCTTTACACACAACACCCTTTTAGCCTTAACCATATCTCTAACAAAGTGATATTGAACATCAATGTGCTTTGTCTTTGAATGATAAGAAGGGTTCTTAGCCAAGAAAATTTCACTTTGGCTATCACAGTCTATCCTTATAGCTTGTTGTACCAACCCGATACTTGAACACAATATCTACAACCAAACTAATTCCTTGCTTGCATGAGTGGATACTATGTATTCTGCCTCTGTGGTTGAAAGCGCCACTACAGACTGTCTTTTACTCATCCAACTGACTGCACCTCCAAATAGGCTAAACACATACCCACTTGTAGATCTTCTTTGGTCCAGATCTCCAGCCCATTCTGCATAAAAAAAACCACGAATGTCCAACATTCTTTCCAATCCTGGTCTTCCCTAGTAGCACAAGCCATAATCACTAGTGCCACGTAAATATCTGAAAACCCGCTTCACTATTGTCCAATGCTCCTTCCCCGGGTTTGACATAAACCTGCTCAATACTCCCACTGCATGTGCAATGTTTGGTCTAGTACAGACCATTGCATACATTAGGCTACCCACTGCACTTGCATATGGAACACGGGACATATACTCCTCTTCTTCTTGTGTCTTGGGACACTGTTTAGCAGACAACTTTACACCTATAGGAATAGGAACATTCACCGGTTTACTATCCTGCATATTGAACCTCTGCAATATAGTCTCGACATACTTCCTCTGGTTTAACCAGAGCTTCCTCTTTGCCCGATCTCTCTTAATTTCCATGCCCAAAATATAGTTTGCAGCACTGTTACACTAAAAACTATCACCTTGACATTTTGCTGACTGTATGAGCTTATTAACACTCATACATTCCTCCTCTACAAGTCTTACAACCTTTACTCCTCATGTCAAGCCCTGAAACAGGAGGAAAAACCCTAAAAATCTCTAAAACTTTGGGTACGCAGGTAACATGAGGCCTACCTGCGTTCCTAGCTTGGGTACGCAGGTAATACACTGCTTACCTGCGTTTTAGAATGTAGTTTCCCTTTGCAATGTCTGCGTACCCTCCTCAAAGTAAAAAAGGTGAGAAAGCAAAGTCAAAAAACCGATTTGAGGTCAATTCTAGAAGGTTCTAGATGAGAATTTTTGGGGATGAGTACGCTTTGATAAGGTGCATGTATCCCTCACCTTAAGGAACTAATACCTTGATGTGAGGAGTCTATCCCTTTGAAGGAGGATTCTATCCCTTCAAAGGTGGAATCCTAACCTCCTCATTTTCTCTATAAAAGGAGGCATTGGGTAGCCTCAAATGATTAAGATTTTGGAGGTTAGATTTTGGAGATTGAGAATTAGAGTTCAAGCTTTATGAGTGATTGAGTTGAAGTGCTGTTGAGATTTAGACTTATTTCTGCTAAGATTTTGAGAGGAAATATCACATACCTCTATGTGCTCCTGGAGGAAGAGTGCAAGACTTATCAAAGTAGAGGAGACTCCTGCTTCGGACCCCGGGAAGGCCTTTCGAACATCAAGGCTAAGGTTGTAAGGTTCTTCTGTTATTTTAAGATTAATACAATCAATTTTTGTTTTTCTCAATAAATTATCGTTCGATTGTTTATTTCAATAAGATGTCGTTTGATCATTTATTTCATAGATTCCTTGATCACTGTGATAGGTATGTTTTAAAATTATTTGTTATACAAGTGCTATTTAATATTTTCTTGTTTGTGATTGCAGGTTGATGAAAGAAGAAACTTTCTTGTGACGAAAGAACTCTTGTTGTGACAGAAGGATTATTGTTGCGAAGGAAGGACTCTTGTTGCGACGAAGGATTATTGATGCAATGGAAGCACTACGACTGCAAATAAGCATTTGGATCTAAGGTAGGATCGACACCTTTATAACATTTATTTGTAAAACAAATATATTTAGAGAAATACAAACTTAGTTGTTCGTTTGTTGCTAGATTGTCTTCTGACACTAGGGAGATTGGTCTTGTCCGCAAGAATGATTTATTCGGCCAAAAAATTGGCGACTCCACTGGGGAAAAAACTTGTTGTTTTTGGTTCTCTTTTATTTTGATTTGAGGAAAAGTTTTTCCTGGTTTTTGATTGATGGATATCTGCCTGGGTAGCTTAGGTTTTCTCTGTTTTTGAAAATTTTGAAATCTTTTAAGTTTTTCTTGAGCTTTTCTGGGGACCGCACTTTGTTCTTTTGCACAGTGTGGGTAGTTTCGCACTTTCCTTAAGTAAACAGTGCGTGACCGCACCTATTACTTCTGGAAGTCTGCAGACCCTGTTAAATTTTTTGAAAAACTTTAGATTTATTTTTTCCAATTTAGTTTAGATTTAATTTAGGATTCTTAGCATCTACCCAGATCTGTATTTTTCTGTCAAAAAGCCTTGTTTATGAATTTCTTTTAGCAAATTCTTCATCTCATCAATATCCATTAAGTTAATTGGGTGTTTTGAGTCTCTTTTTTGAGAAATTCTTAATTTGATTTCCTTTGGTCATTACTTGGAGGTTTGTCTCAGTCTTTTCACAATTTTACATCTTTTTGCTTTTGTGTATGAGTGTTAATCGCCTTTGAGTGTTTTTTGATCTTTGTAACTCTCACCCGATTTTCTTGACTTTCACTTGATTGATTCTTAGATTAAATTAGAATCATCTTGTGTTTGAGAATTCTCTTGCATAGATCACATTTGCATAATTAGAATTCTCATTTTCAGAATATGAGTGAAAAATGTGCATAGATTACATTTGCATACTTTTCATGTGAATTGTGCATAGATTACAACTGCATAGTTTACATTCTGAAAAATAAATTGTAGATTTAGATCAGTTTTCTTTGATTTGAATTTAGATGTTTTTATGCTTGTTTTAAAAACACAAAAATATAAAAATTTTGGAATTGATTTGCATTAGTTTTTCTTGATGAAATTAGTGCATTATAGAATTTGTTATATTTTCTCTTGGTGATCAATTTTTTGCATTGTTGGAAGTGAATGGAAACTCTCTCCTTAATTTATTTAGGATTCATCGAATTGAAAAGATTACATTATCTTATTTGATTGCATTCAGTTTTGGGTCGGGTCATAACACCATTGGTTTCATATCCATTTACCCTTTTGAGTAATAACAACCTAAATAACACAGCGCTTAATAAAATTCATCTAGTAATTTTTACATTTCTAGGGCTCTTATCACCAACATAGCTTAGGCTAGTATCTTGGAGTAAGGAGTAATTAACTCTCCAAGATAGTAAAAACAAAGAAGTAGATAAATCTTGCGGTAGGAAATAAATCCAATCGTAATTGGTAGATTCTGGGAAGCTTCTCTTAAAGAAGTCAATCACGAGATCATATCCGAACCTTTGAGACAATCAATTTTGTTTCATTGGGGAAGATAGAAGATTTTGCGCGCATTACAAATGGTAAACCTTGAATTAACCATTGTCGAGGAGCCTGGGGTCACTTGTCGATAAACCTCGGATTAACCATGTCGAGGAACCTTCAAGGGGATTGAGCTTTGTTACTCTTCCCTTGCGCATGGGATCGGATCATTGACTGTTCCCCCAGTTGTATTTGTTACTGTTGGTAATCTTAGTGTCCATATGCTTAGGATTATTTCCTAAGGTGACAGTGAAGGAAAGATCTCACTGTACCTGGAGCAGACGTCGACTAGACTCACTTGGACTCTCTGTGGGGTTCTCTTCACACGAGATGGTTTTGTGAGGAAGCTTGTGCCAGTCTGTTTCATTAAGCAGGTTGTCGAGGTAACTATTCCAACCGCCCTTTCTGCATTAAATTGTACGATGTTGGATGTCATCACCAACTAGTGTTTTTAGTACGGGAATCTACTGTTTGTGTGTGGTTTGACTCCTAGATTTGATAGCGCGTGTTAATTTTTTTGTTTTTACTTTTAGAGACCATAGGTGTGAATTGTGAATTTTAATTGTTAGGTGTGAATTTTTAATTGTTAATTTTAGTTTTAAATTGTTAATAAAATTTACTGAAGTTGAATATAATGGCAATTGTTCTGGAATTTACCAACCAAGGAACCCCTCTTAACGAGAATCCTAGTACTTTTCCTTGCTTTGGAAATGTTGGTCCTCCTTATATGGCTACTTTTTCATTACCTGGATTTACAATAGGTTTACTGATATGGTTATTTTCAACTTCTTTGGCCTCGAATACTCCAATTGTTCCACCTAAAACAGATGCTTCACCTCAACAGAGTTCACCATCTCAACATCACCAACCTTCTGTTGACCCTCTACCTTCTTCACCTAATATTTCTTCCTCCATTTCTTCCTCTTCACCTGGAAAAATCCTTGACGCTAGTAATCAGGTGGCTACGAAGAAGAAGAAAGGGAAGAAGAAGAAGAGGAAGAAGCAAGATAAGAAATAAATCAACCAACCAACCATGGTTGTAAGTGTTAGTTGTGTTGAGGAAACCTCCAACATGCATCGTAAACCCAAACACCCTTACAAGCTTTGTAAGGGTGACCACTTCCTTATCAATTGTCCTGGTATTCTGAAGGTCTTGGAAGTATGGTCAGAAAAATCTCATCAACTTTCCATTGATCTATCAACCAATGATCGTCAGGTTCCTGGGAAAAAGGGTAAAGTTAGGTTTCCTTGTAAGTTATGCAAAGGGAGTCATCAAACTCACATTTTCCCTCACATGGATGAAGCCTCAAAATTATTGGAAAATCTTACTGTTCCACAGCAAGAATTTCCAACTGGTTACCGTAAAATTTCCCCCAACCTACCGTCAACTGATGGAGTGATTGATCTAATTTCAAGTACAGTCGATCCCACTCTTCCATTGGAGAGTGAAACTCATATCACTCAGGTTGATGATCAATTAGTTGATCAAGTGGTCGATTCGATTTCACATTCGGTCGATCCCATTCTCCTTGTAGAGAGTGAACTTCATACCGCTTAGGTTCTTCTTGTTACATCAGATTCTTCTACGTTGGGGGGCATTTCACCTGTTTCTACAGAACCCCCTCCAAGTACTGAGGCCTTTTCCTTTGATTGGAATAGACTGAGAAAACCTCGTCTTCCTTCCTCCATCCCTTTCCAAATCATTGTTAAGGCTGGTGGTAGGGACATACATCGCACACAGGTAGATGAAGGTGCTTCTGTTAGCATTTTATCCTCAACTGCTTGGAAAGCTTTGGGTTCCCCTCAGCTTGTGCCTATTATGCAGAATATGAAAGCTTTTAACAAAACCATTAGTGAACCTTTAGGGATCCTTCCTAAGTTTTCTATTACTTTGGAAGGTAAAACTGTCTGTATTGATCTTATGGTAGTTCGAGGTCCCTTGGATTTCAATTTACTCCTTGGGAGAGACTATGTTTATGCAATGAAAGTTGTCGTATCGACACTCTTTCGCGTGATGTATTTCCCTCACAATGGAAATATTGTGACTGTAGACCAGCTTTCATTCCCTAGTCTTGATTCGACTACCAATAATCTGACACCCCTAAATGTTCCTGATAATAAAGTGGTATGTACCCTGCCACTGGTTAATTATGTGGCAACTGGTCCCATGTTTTCAGTTACCGATGTAAGCGAGCCTCTCATTGTTTGCTCATCTTCCTTTGACTTAGATCCGGTAATTGACATGGAAAAATCTATGGGATTATTTGAATGCGATGTTATTATCCCTTTTGAGTCCCTTGACATGTGTTCCTTCCAGAGAACTATTCTTCCTTCTGATGAATACCTCTTGGAAGCCATGATCAAGGTGTTTCCATTGACATGTGTTTCTTCCTGTTGGAAGCCATGATCAAGTATATGCAAGGATAATTCCTTTTACTGTGTCAACCTCGTTAAAAAATGAATCAGTGCGTCCGAGGATAGTTCCTTTTACTGTGTCAACCTCGTTAACAAATGAATCAGTGAGTCTGAGGATAGTTCCTTTTACTGTGTCAACCTCATTTAAAAATGAATCGGTGAGTGTGAGGATAGTTCCTTTTACTGTGTCAACTTCATTAAAAAATGAATCAGTTAGTCGAGAGCACAGTTCCTTTTCTTGTGTCAAGCTCGTTAAAAAATGAAAGAAGCTTCTATGAGGATAGTTCTTTTCCTGTGTCAACCTCATTAAAAAATGAATCAATAGGTAGATTGTAGAGAGTAGACTGATATATTAGAAATAAGCAGTTTATGAGGATGGTTCCTGTTACTGAGTCAACCTCATTAAAAAAAAAAAATCAGGTATGAGGACAGTTCTTTTCCTGTGTCAACCTCGTTAAAAAATGAATCAGTTGGTCAGAGGATAGTTCCTGTTACTGAGTCAACCTCATTAAAAAATGAATCAAGTATGAGGACAGTTCTTTTCCTATGTCAACCTCATTAAAAAATGAATCAGTTGGTCAGAGGATAGTTCCTGTTACTGAGTCAACCTCGTTAAAAAATGAATCAGGTATGAGGACAGTTCTTTTCTTGTGTCAACCTCATTAAAAAATGAATAAGTAGGTTATATAGGTAGATTGTAGAGAGTAGATACGAGGATAGTTTCTTTTACTGTGTAAACCTAGTTAAAAAATGAAACATTTAGGTGAGGATAGTTCCTGTTATTGTGTCAACCTCGTTAAAAAATGAAACACGTTGCCATGAGCATAGTTCTTTTCTCTGTGTCAAGCTCGTTAAAAAATGAAACAAATCCTACCCTAATTGAGTCAAGTCTTTGACTAGATCTCGTAAATGTTAAGTCATATATTTAGGTTAGTTTTTGCATAATTTTCTTACAGTTTTAGGTCGGGTCTTTCATATGATCTCGTAAATGAACCTTCATTCCATCCAGCTATTAATTACCAGTAGTTTACTTAGTTGAATGAAATGAAGCTGGGGGGCCATGCACTCTACCAGTTACGCTTAGGGGGCATCAAGCACAGTTTTCTCTCTATTTCAAGCTTGTGTAAAAATGAAACCACTCTGAAGCATAGTTTTTCTCTGTTTCAAGCTTTAGTAAAAATGAAACCTATCTTGAGTCGATTTCGGTTATTTTCAAGACTCGTTAAACTCATGAGAATCCTGAGATTATTTTGCTATCTTTCATTCTCGTAAAACACATGAAAATTTCTAGTTCTTTCCGTCTTTTCCTGCTCGTAAATTAAATTGAAAGTCGGCCACATGAGTACATTTTTATCCCTTTTTCGAACTCGTTAAAATTTACAGAAAAAAGTGAAAACCCTGAGTATACTTTTATCACTTTTTTGGACTCTTGAAAATTACGAAAAAGAAAAACATTGGAGTCCTCTTTTAAGCCCTTTTCAGACTCTCTAAACATGAAAAGATTGTCGAGCACTTGATTATTCAAACTTTTTAAAGTAAATGAATGATCGTCCTTTCAGTATAAGTTTACCCCTTTTACGGACTGAAATGGAATATTTACGAAAAAGGTATACGTTGACTAATTACAGTCAGTAGAGTTCTCTCCCACATTATTTTATCCTTTTTCGGGCTCGAGAGACTAAATTTACGAAAAATTACACCCATGGAGTTTTCTTAAGTTTTTTCTTCTGACTCCCTAAAATTGAAAAACACCGAGTTTCTCCTATACAGGACTCATTACAATTTAACAGTAAAGGACCTATTCAATTTTAAACAGGAACAAACCACTCCTTCTTAGGGTTTGAATCTTAAAATAAGTTGGACTCATCTGAAGGATGAAATTATAAACAAGCAAATGTTATCCTCCTCAAGCTTGTCAAAAATAAAGAGGTACTTGCCAGAAATGGTGGGGGAAAAGAGAGAAAAACGAACATGTTTGTTACATTTTGATTATTCGGAAAATCGTTAACCACTCTTGAACACAACACTTTTTGTTCACCTGGGTTGGGAAATACTTTTCCTAAAAGTTAATCAAACCATATTGAAAGTCTTCAGTTGGTTTTTGGGTATTAGCATTAGGTCAATTGTCACCAAACCATCTACAATGTCGTTATATGTTCAAGAGGACAGTTCAAACAAACCATTCATTTGCGAAATATTTGTCTTCCATTTTGACCATCCCTGAGTCAGTCCTTGCCAATATATTTCTTCAAAACTTGATCTATGATTTCGAGTTGTGGTCTTGCCTATGACGGATCACTTTCTATCAACAATAGCTCATTATCTAGGAATTTGATCCAGAAATCGTCAGTACCTTGAAATCTGCATGCCTTAATGGTAGGTTTCTCGCCTTCGACGATAGGTTGCATCATTGACCTTTGATTGAATGATTCCGTGACATGTTCGAATTCAGCTCATTCATTCACATTTCATGGATTGTACTGAGTACTTTGAGAGCCATTGACATTACTGGTGGTTACTCTCACACTTGTTAACAGTTTACATCATTGAACGGTAATCAAGTGGTTTCTACCATGTTCGACTTCAACACATTTAATCGCATGGATAGAATCGTGCTAGTTCGGGAAGTAGAAATCAAGACCCTGGATCTAGTTTCCACCATCCAGGCTACAAGGCATTTTTGCTATTCATTTATACAGTGGACTATTCATAAACAGATGGTTGCATCCATGCTATGTCTACATATGTCTATACTGTTGATGTATTGAAAATAATTTCTGTATCAGAACAAGTTTAGTTAGTTTTTTATCTTAGTATGGGAATGCCTACCTCAGCGATGATATGATTACATATATATATTTTGCATTGAATGTTATTACAAGTTCCAACCGGGGTGTCCACAGGATGATCCTTGAAATGATAAAGTACTTCACTCTTCATATATGATAGACTTCATCTTCATCTATTCCAGACTTCGCACTTTAGGGGGCAATCTGTTACACTAAAAATTGTCACCTTGACATTCTTCTAACTGTATGAGCTTATTAACACTCATACATGCCTCCTCTGCAAATCTTACAACCTTTACTACTCATGTAAAGCCCTGAAACAGGAGGAAAAACCCTAAAAATCTCTGAAACTTTACGTACGCAAGTAACATGAGGCTTGCCTGCATTCCTATCTTGGGTACACAGGTAATACACTGCTTACCTGCGTTTTAGAACACAGTTTCCCTTGGCAATGCCTGCTTACCCTCCTCAAAGTCAAAAAGGCGAGAAAGTTAAGTCAAAAAACTGATTTGAGGTCAATTCTAGAAGGTTCTAGATGAGAATTTTTGGGGATGAGTACGCTTTGATAAGGTGCATGTATCCCTCACCTTAAGGAACTAATCCCTTGATGTGAGGAGTCTATCCCTTTGAAGGAGGATTCTATCCCTTCAAAGGTGGAATCCTAACCTCCTCATCTGCTCTATAAAAGGAGGCATTGGTAGCCTCAAATGATTAAGATTTTGGAGGTTATATTTTGGAGATTGAGAATTAGATTTCAAGCTTTATGAGTGATTGAGTTGAAGTGTTGTTGAGATTTAGACTTCTTTCTGCTAAGCTTTTGAGAGGAAAGATCACATACCTCTATATGCTCCTAGAGGAAGAGTGCAAGACTTATCAAAGTAGAGGAGACTCCTGCTTCGGACCCCAGGAAGGCCTTTCGAACATCAAGGTTAAGGTTGTAAGGTTCTTCTGTTATTTTAAGATTAATACAATCAAGTTTTGTTTTTCTCAATAAATTGTCGTTCGATTGTTTATTTCAATAAGCTGTCATTTGATCATTTATTTCATAGATTCCTTGATCACTATGATAGGTATGTTTTATAATTATTTGTTATACAAGTGCTATTTAATATTTTCTTGTTTGTGATTGCAGGTTGACGAAAGAAGACACTTTCTTGTGACGAAAGAACTCTTGTTGTGACAGAAGGATTATTGTTGCGACGGAAGGACTCTTGTTGCGATGAAGGATTATTGATGCAATGGAAGCACTACGACTGCAAATAAGCATTTGGATCTAAGGTAGGATTGACACCTTTATAACATTTATTTGTAAAACGAATATATTTAGAGAAAGACAAACTTAGTTGTTCATTTGTTGCTAGATTGTCTTTTGACACTAGGGAGATCGGTCTTGTCCGCAAGAACGATTTATTCGGCCAACAAGCACCAAGATCCTTCATGTCGAATTTATAGAATAGTTGGGTCTTCAAATCTTGGATAATTTCTTTGTCATTTCCAATCAACAACATATCATCCACATACAAGACCAAATAAATAACAAGGTCACCAATTAATTTAAAATAAACACAGTGATCCTCCTTGCTTCTGGTGAAGCCAAGTCCCCGTATATAGGTATCAAATTTCTGATACCACATCCTTGGTGACCGTTTTAACCCATACAGAGACTTCTTCAACCTGCATACCAGTTCTTTCTTACCCTTCACCATAAAGCCTTCAGGTTGCTTCATGTAGATCTCCTCTTCTAGATCCCCGTGAAGAAAAGCTGTCTTCACATCCATCCGTTCTATCTCAAAATCAAATGCAGCAGCAACAGATAAAAGTAATCTAATAGAAGTAACCTTGGCAACAGGAGAAAAAATATCACCAAAATCAATTCTCGGCACCTGGGAATAACCTTTCGCTACCAACCGAGCTTTGTATTTCTCCACCTTGCCTTCTACATTCATCTTCTTCTTAAACACCCATTTTCTCCCAATGGGCTTCCTTCCAACCGGCAACTCCACCAGATCCCATGCATCGTTTTTGTGCAAGGATGCCATTTCATCAACCATGGCCTCCTTCCAGAGTTTTCCATCCTCTGAATCTACTGCCTCCCTGACAGTTCTGGGTTCATCATCAGTTATAGTTAAGGCAAAACCTGAACAGAAAGCAGATGGACTATACCTTTCCGGTTGCCTTCTTTCCCGAACTGATCTTCTCAAAGCTGGAGTTTGTGGCTCTTCATCTTCTGAGTCTTCTTCTGTTGTAGAGTCTGATTCATCCTCCTTTAGCTCAAACTCTATCTTCTCATGTTCCTTTGGTATGATTTCATGTTTAACAACATCTTTCAACTCTCTAAACACCACATCTCGGCCGTACACAACCTTCCTTGTTTGTGGGTTCCAAAGCTTGTAACCCTTTAAACCATCCTTATACCCAATAAAGATGCACCTTTCAGATTTATTATCCAACTTGGTCCTTTTCTCCTTTGGAACATGTACATATGCATCAAATCCAAATACCCTTAGATGTGAAAGAGAGGGTTTCTTACCAGTCCATACCTCATGTGGAGTCTTATCCTCCAACATCGATGGAAGATATACAATCCGCATAGCATGTGGCCTAATCGCTCTACCCGTAATTTTGCCCCAACTCCACCACTGAGCATGCTTCTTTCCTTTTCCATCAGTGTTTTGTTCATTCTTTCTGCAACTCCGTTTTGCTGAGGTGTGTATGGACTAGTCTTTTGTCGTGCTATACCACACTTCTTACAGAACTCTTCAAATTCCTTCTTGCAGAACTCTCCACCATTATTTGTCCTCAGTGAATTTATCTTCTTCTCTGTCTGGTTTTCCACCAGAGCCTTAAATTCTTTAAATCTGTCAAAGACTTCAGATTTCTTCCTCAAGAAATATATCCATGTATTCCTTAAGAAGTCATCTATGAATGAAAAATAGTACACAGACTTTCTCAGTGATGGAACTAACACAGGTCCAAACACATCACTGTGCACAAGTTCTAATATCTTGTTCGCCCTCTTAGCACCAGAAGGAAAACTCACCCGATTCTACTTCCCATATACACAATGTTCACAGAAATTAAAATCTAGAGAGAAATTTGACATACCCTCTACCGTACCATTTCTATGCAGTATCTGAAGGCCCTTCTCTCCAATATGTCCAAGCCTTTGATGCCATAACATGGTCTTTTCTCCAGAGACAGCTAGGCTTTCCGCTCCACTTTCAGGAACCACTTAACTATTAAACCCATCAATAACAATGCTACCTTGTAGCTAGTATAAAGTTCCAATCTGAACTCCCCGCATTAATACTAGTGCTCCCCGAACCATCTTGCGGGCATCTTTCTCGAACACTGTTTTTACACCTGCATCATCCATCTTACTTACAGAAATCAGATTTCTGGCCAATGCAGGAATATGCAGAACACCAGGAAGTGTTCTAATCCTTCCACCTTGCAACTCTCCACTTGACTCCTTCCTAGTCCGACGATTCTATCATCTTGTCATCCTCTAGGAATACATTGCCGCCATCATATTTCTAACAGAAACGCCACCTTATGGGGAGGAAGTGAAAGGATGCAACTCCCGTGAGTCAATCAACTGTGGATCTCCAGATCATGTGTATTTGAAGAAGAAGCCAAATACACATCCCCACCTTCATCCGAGGTGGTTTTTGCCTCTGCAAAATGAGCATCATCAGATCCCTTTCCTTTCTCAGGAGCTTTAGATCTGCATTCCTTTTTGTAGTGTCCTTCCTTTTCGCATTTCTAGCACACCTTTACAAACTTTCCAGGAGATTTATATCTCCCTCTAGATTTAGATCTCCCACTCGAAACCTTATTCCTGTTTCTATTTTGGGACCTTCCTCGTACAGATAAGGCATCTCCATTTTGACCCTCCATATTTCTCTGTCTCATTTCCTCCGACAGCAAGGATGAGACAATGTCATCAAAATTCAAGGTACTTGTATTTCTACTTATTGCAATAACCAGACTGTCCCACAAGTCTGGTAGAGAACACAACAAACTGATGCACTTATCTTCATCTGATATTTTAATATCAACAGATGACAACTGACTTACCATGGTATTGAAGGCATTCAGATGCTCTGTCACCGAGTCTCCATCCTTCATCCTCAGGTTATACAGTTTTTTTCGAAGGAACAACTTATTTACCAGAGACTTAGATTGGTACAAAGTCCCAAGTTTTTCCCACAAATTCTTCGTCGTAGCTTCCCCAGATACATTCAACAATACTGAATATGAGACACACAATCGTATTGTGCTCTTAGCCTTTCGATCCAATTTATTCCAGTCTTCATCTGACATTGTCGTTGTTTTAGTACCTGGATCTACCGCTATCCACTAATCTTTATCCACTAGTAGATCCTCCATCTTGAGCTTCCACAACTCAAAAATCTGACCATTAAATTTCTCGATCTCTATCTTTTCGCCACTCGCCATCTTCTTTCACCGCAAGAATCGATCCCGCAAATCTCCCACTGAATAGGGTATACCTCAGGCCCAAGCAAAAAACCCTCAGTAGCAAAGGCATCCCCTTGAAGCCGAAACAGTTTTGATACCAAATTTAGGTTTTAACCCTGAATAAAAATTATCTACACATGAATCTTATAACAAAAAATAAACAATAGTGAGAGCATAAAACATAAAACAGATAAACACAGAAATTTTCCCCTGGATCCCAAATCGGGACGACAAGCTTGATTTTTCATTATATTCCTTTTAGTGTTACAACACACATATATACATGCCAAAGCATACATAAACCCCAATCCATTAACCCTAGATTAGAACATAACCGTAGTTCCCTTGACCAGATCTACAAAATACCAGGGGTCGAAAACCATCGTACCCCAAAACCATGTGCAAACTCATGCACAAATCATGGGTGGGTCCGCCTATGAGTGGGTCTGCACACCAAAAAAAAAAAAAAATTGCCAGGGAACTGCCCTGGACCCCGACAGGGGGGGCTGCCACCCCCCCTGTGACCCCCCTACTGCGCCCGGCGCAACATACAGTGCATGCAGCTAGTCATGGAAAGAATATAACACATAACCAACATTTTAAGGACACAACCTTGAGGTCAATGGCTCTTTGTAAGCCCAAGATGATTTTCTCATACTCAACTGTGTTGTTTATGCACTTGAATTCCAAGTGGCTTGAGATCAAATGTTTTCTCTGCAATGGGTCTATTAAAATGAAACCAAATCCAAAGCCTTCATGTGTCTTAAAACCATCAAATTACAAATTCCACATGTTATTTGTACAAGGATCGTGAACTACACTAGTACTAGTGCTACTACTACTAGTAGTACTTACTGTACAAAGTTCATTTACACTAGTTGGACTAGGAAGGAGCTCCAACTGTGTTTCTGGTGGGACTGGGGATGGTTGTGCAATATAACATCCAAGTTCTATCTCTAAGAATAAATTTCATAAAATAAGGTTTGTGAAAGGCACTGGTTTGTTTTTTCCCTTCAAGAAAGTGACATTATGTTCCATGTATCTTTTTGAATTCACTCAAATCTCGTTGTTTCTACCCTGATATCAAAGCCATAAGTGTGACCAATCCATAGAAAAATATCCTTGTAACTTACTTGAATAGTCCCCACTTAACAAAAGTACGTATTCCTTTGGTATGTCCATAATCACTATGTTTATGCATTTTTGAACTCATCCGTCAGATGATAAGCGAATGGTCACATCTCTAAGTTCACCAACCGCATGGATAATATCCTTGTCCATCTTAATGATTTTTATATCTGTTTTATCCCATTTTTCATTGATTTTATTTGAGATGGGTAATGGCATTACATTCAATGATTGATTCCCCCGCTTACCTCTCAAGACAATATTTCACTCTGTATGTGCATATAGACTGCCTTCCAACTTCTTCCCCCAAATAATTTTAAGTCTGGCATTCTCAATAATCCATTCGGAAGCCCTTACTCTTAATCTTCAAAGAATATTACCTTCACTATTGTTGTCAATGTTTTAAAACCAACACCACAAGTTCACATGCGGAAGCTTTTCATTAATTATACCTGTGGTTAAAACCATATAAGAAAACCCGACTCTATAACTTTATTAACGGAATTCATTTCGTTACTTGATTGTCATATAAATATCCATTAACATTTCATACTTCGACTTGACCTTGATTTAAAACTCAAAATTCGTATGTGACTTCCCACGCAGACATTTCCATTAATTGAGAGTATAACTTTGGGTAAAACCCAAGGCCCTACATACATTTGTATTCGGGCCAGAACTTATCATTCCATTAACCTTTATTATGTTCATCAAATCTGACCGCTCAAGAACCATGTTATTTACTCGGCCCCACAATTAACATGTTATACCGTTCCAAAAGCCCGACTCTATTTAACTCTTAAACCACAATTATTAACACCATATGATCGAGCCCATGCACTTAACTTACCTCTCCAATGATGATGAGACCAATGGAATGACCGTCGATACAATATTGATCAGATGATTAACATGTCATCACACTCCAACCAAATGACCGCCATCGTTGATCTTCGCTTTATCAACCCATTCACAATTTCAATATACAAACACCGTTAGATCTCCATAACCTCCCATCAGACGGATATGGCATTTTTTTCCACAGAACTTTAACACAGAAAAAAACGCGATAAAATTGGTTTCACAATACCACCTTAAGCCACGTGTCCTTCAAGTAACGATATCGAGTTTTTTTAAACAAATTCACTTACCATTTTTAAGAAGCGCAAGACCACTGGTTTTCAAAACTCGGTTTTTACTGTTTACAAATCAAAGTTCCACTTCTTTTGTTCACGGTTCCATCGCCCTTCAAACATTGTCTACACGATTAAATGGTTATCTTTCCCATCAATTCAGATATACAAACTGGCCTTCAAAAAAAACCCAATCATCTGAACAACGCATTTCACTTGGTTTCAAGGACTCGCTTAGGCCTCAGGAGATCGATATCGCACCTAATTCAATGTTTGAACATGATTAAACAAATCAAATCAGTTAACCAATTTATGGTGATTTCCATCTCTATGCCTTCAAGGTTGTGCCTTCGATTCCTTATACAGAGACCCATCGCTAAACAAATGACAGTTTATTTAAAACCAAGTTACCTTGCAGGTCGCTCTGAGAAATGGAATTGGTTCCAAAATGGATCTTCTCCTTCATCGATCCTTTCTTAATTAGGGACTATGCCTTCATCTCAACAAATTTTTGGTCGTTAAATTTCTTCACCTTCAGGAGCGCTTTCCTCAAAACACAAAGATGTAGACTCCATATCAATTGAAACCAAAATCGATATACGCCAGGGCTATATTACAGTTTGACTTTCTTCAAGGGGATCGATCCTTTCAGTGATAGATCTTTCTCAAGTGTTATGTATGTAAAATCATATCAACCCTCTATTTCATACTTCACTCTAAATCGATACTAACTCTGTAATTAACATCGATTACTCAATCAAAGCACAATATCCTATTCAAGACTGTCTTCAACACTTATATCTATTTCTCAATTAAAACAGAACATCATCTAGAACTCTATCATAGAGTCTATTCACACAGTTTCTTATACAATTTTTTTAATGAAACTCGAAGTCCTTACACAGAATTTAAATCAACAGCACTCATGTGAACTAAACATATTATTTCAATTATACAATGAAATCACTTACAAAAACATTATGTTTGGCCAGATCTTCAATCAGTAGCCCTCTTCAACTCTTGTCTCTACACAACTATGAACGGGCCTATCCTACTCTCCAGCCCTCTATATTTAATGCCCTTTTGGGTTAAGAAGATAATGAATTGCTTCATCTCCTCTAACAGCTCAATAACTCTTAAGATTTTGGATTTCCTAAATTTAGACAAAAATCCCTAAATTAACTAAACTGCCTCTTCACATTCCTAGCTTAATCAAATTCCTCTCATGTTCTCTAATGGTTAGAGAAAATTTACAATTCCTCACTATTTTATTCAAAATACTAATAATTACATGAGAATTTAAAAACATGAGATCCCCCTATGTCTACTTAAATACAAAGTATTTTATTGTGCCTAATGCCCCTGCATCAAACTCCCAAGGTTCAAATTTTTCACGATATCCTGATCATGTGTCTTTAATCTCTGCCTCCTGGATCCCATACTCTGTTTTGTTGTTGTCCAACAGCCGCATCATCCTTCAACTGCTCTTCTCTAGGTCTCCATATCTTGTTTTGCATCTTACCTCCAGCTATGCTTTCAAAATCTCTTCCTGTCTTTCCTGTGCTAACATTCCTCTGCTTTCTTGCTATTGTCTGCTGCTTCTGAGACACTTTCATCATCAGTTCTCTAATGTTTTCAATTTATCTGTTCAGTTTATCTTCTATCTGGAAATTACTTTGTCTCCTTCTGCTGCTTTCAATTTTTGTTAATGCCAATGCTGCTATTGTTACCGCCTCCAATAATTTTGCTGCTTTTATTCCAGTTATTGCTCTTAATTGTTGAGCCCTTGCACTTACTACCACCCAATCATCCATACCCTCTTGTCTTCTGCTACATAAAAACTCTTCTTGAATATCTCTTAAGATATCTCCTTCTGCAACAATTTTCTTCTGTCCATCACCTGCAATTTTACCTTCAAAAAGTAAATTATCTTTTAGTTCTCTAACTCCAGTAACATAACCACTCATCCCCCTTGTATACTAGTAAGCATACTTAATTTTTGCAAACTATTATTTTCTTCTAGTTCTTCCATAGCTTTAGGAAATTTCATTCTAGTGTCTGCAATTTCACCTTCTTTCTTCTGCAACAGTTCATCTTCTTTCAAGACAACTCCAAGAGATGGATTGTCTTCTACCATACCTGTAAAAATAAGTAAACTGTCAGTGTCAAAATCACAAGACCCAATGGTCTCACTTGCTGGTGCAGTCACCAAAATTTCTTTCTACAGTTCTGAGTCTGTCTCAAGACCCAGAAAATCCCCACTTTCTTTCTTCTCAACTTTCATTGTGCCAATCACCATGTTAGAATGATGATCTTATACTATGTTCTCAACCAACATAGTTCCTCTTTCATTTAATTCTCCAAAAAATTTCATTGGTTGTCCTTCTTTGCCTGCACAATTAACACATGAGCCTTTAGTACTAAATTTACAAGGTCTCAATACATCTTCCTCCTCTGAAAACACATCAGTATGTTGTTCTGATTTTCCTTCCAAATCCTCTCTCAGCACATCAGTATGCTGATTTTCATCCTTCATGAGACTGTCAGCTAGTCTCTCCTTCCTTTCATCATATGTTTCATGAACACTATTCATGAAAACCTTCCTGCCCTGCTTCCTCAGAAAATTATCCTATGCATAAGTCCTCTGTCTCTCCAATTCTCTTCTTTGAAAATCCAACCTTCTATACAATTCAACAACTTCAATTGGAGTAGATTTTGGAAAACTTACACAACCTTTTATGCCTTTTCTTTCTCTTGACCAATCATCAACTGGCCCTTCGTTCTCAGCCTCAATGCTCTCACTAGACTCCTTTGTCTTCAATTCCTCTTAAGATATTGCTATCTCAACATTGATTTGAACAGATTTCAGATTCAATTTCTCTTCCTCAACAAACTTTAAAGCTTGTTCATCTCCTTGTGATGTACCTGCAGACATACACAACTCTTTAGTTTTAGACCCACAAGACGTTTTAGTCTTGGTTGCTTCCTCAAGCACTTCCCTTTGAACAAATCTATATGTGGAATCTTAAAATTCCATCCTTGGCTCAAGAAATCTGAGTTCCTCCTCCTCTATAGAACCTGTAATCACCTTAGAATGTTCAAACTCAAAAATACAAGTATTTACATCATCCAGCTGGTCTGGACTTGTCCAATAACTCAGAAAATCACCAACGATTTTCTCTTCAGCAAGACAAGCTTCTTACTGCCTTAAACATTCATCATGATTCACAAGATCTTTTACAGATCTCCATTCTTCACCTATACCCTGTTTTGCTTCACAAACAGAAACCTCTTTCCTCAACTCAGCTACTATGAGTTCTTCTTTCAGTAAGGAAATCTCCTTTTTCCTCAACCTCAACTGTAATGGTTTCCATTTCACTCTCTTCTTCATGAGCCAACCAACTCTCTGGCTTTCCTCTATCCTCTTTTCCAGTTTATTAAACTGCTCATTGATCTCAGCTATCTCTCTCCAATATTCTGTGTCAGTCAATTGCTTCCTTATGCCATTTGCCTTGGCATCTTCTTTCTATGTTCTATTGTGGCCTCTCTCAGAACCTCTGCAACCTCTGCTATGACTATCAGTAGCCATCCTATTCTCCATGAGTTCTGTTAGCACTCGAGATGAACCTCATGGCTGAGAAGAGGCAACTCTGAGGTAACCACAAACCACGCTTAGCCTTGTAGCTAGCCCTACAAGGTCAGGAGAGGGCTCTCTCCGTGAAAAATATTCAATGAAATATAACTGCAAATATTTTAGGCTAGGTATAGTAGCTCGAAATGTTTTATAAATTTTTCAGGGTTGTATGGATCAGATGGGGCTGGGAAGTTTGAATCTAGGGAATTAAATCAGAGATACAGGGTATTATATGGGGAAAGGTAGGTAGGGATTTTAACAATTAAGTTTAAATAATGATGAAATTTTTAGACTGGTGAGGATTTGAAAAGGGCATAGGAGATGGATCCTTTTCAAACAGAAGAAAACATAAAGTATTGAATGGTTTCCCAAGGCAGAGCATTAATAATGGATTCTACCTATCTATCTTGAAAGAATTCAACCAGAGGTATGAGTGAATGAATGGAAAACATAAAAATTAACAGATGAACACAAAAGAAAGAACAATGCAAAAATCCATACCATGGGGATCCCACAAATCAGAGCTACATATCTTTATTAATTCCCTGCCAAACTGTTACAACAATAGTAGCCTCACTCTGCTACAAAATCCAACCCTTACACTCTGAAATTCATAAAATATATACAATTTTCTCATCCTTGTATTAATTGAATTGAGCTCAACCCTATTCTTCAAAATAGAATTAGTTACATTAAACTTGGACTGAATTTCTGAAATTAGGTGTCAAATATGAGCTCGTATCTCCTAAACCATAGCACCTGTTACAAAAATGAAAGATGTTTTGGTATATAAGGTAACTTTGGAGAAAAAATTCTCTCAAAATTTGGAAATTCATTTCTAGTTTCTCGGAATCTGGGCCACAAAATCATCTCTAAAACATAAAATCATTAATGGACCAAATTTCTGAAATTAGGTGTCAAATATGAACTCGTATCTCCTAAACCATAGCACCTACTACAAAAATAAAAGCGGTTTCTATAGATAAGGCCATTTTGGAGAAAAACCTCTCTCAAATTTTATAAATTCGTTTCCAGTTGCTCATAATCTGTGTCACAAAATCATCTCTAAAACAGAAAATCATTAAAAATTTAAATCTGTAAAAATGAGTTGTAAATATCTAGTCAAATATTCCAATTCACGACACCTGTGAATAAAATGAGAGAGGTTTTTGTTATATGGCTCGTGTTTAACAAAAACCTCTTTGGGTTTCTCAAAATTACTTTCCATAGATTGTAACATGGCACCGCACTAAAATGAGTAAAATAGTAAAATAACCGCAAAATTTGTTTTGTTTTAGCGTAGGCTTCAAATATCACTGCATATCTCCCACATAGTAACATTTATGCATAAAATGAAGGAGTTTTTTGTTATTTGGTATGTGATGGAAAAAAACCTCTTTTTCTTTTGTAAAATTTCTGTCCAAACTGATTTTGTAGTAAACTTGTCCCTGTGTGCAGCAACTGACCTCAAAACATGCATAACTAAGAATCAATCATTCATTTCGATCATATCTTCTGATCCAGAAACCGATTACGGGAGTGTGATATACCGTTGGAAATATTTTTCCGAGATCCTTCTGATGGAAACATTTAAAATATGTTTTTCACTAAAGATCATGTGAAAAACATCTAACAAAACTAGACATAGTAAGAGCCCATTTTGATCCCTGGTGATAGGCTGCGAAGACTGGAACTAACATCAGCCTTATTGGGGATGGCAGCTCCTTGGAGGTATCAATAACACCATAGAACAAGTGCCTCATCCATTGGGCAATACGATTAGCAAACCTCTGTAAACCCAAAAAACTCATACCAATCCAAAAACATATACATACTGCAATATGTACATAAACCAATACCGAAAGCTCAAATGCTTCTTTGTGCAGCTTATTTATGCACAAACCTACCCTACTTTGCAGCAAAATTGATAGATCAAGTAATTTTGTAATGATAGACTAACCAGTCAAGTAACTGTGACAAGGATGCTACTTGGAAGTGCTTGAACCAGGACACAACTGGAAATGCTGACATCCATACATGCAGAAAAGGAATCTGACTATATAAAAGGAAATCTGGCTTGTTATTCAAACTATATTTTTTTTCCATATATGCCGCAACAATATCAAAGAAACTAGACTCTATTTGCTGGCCCAACTCCTCAATCCATGCTTCCAGCTGCAAATTAGTAATGCAAACATCCAAGGGCAGCCTTACCTTTCCTTCCTTCTGCTAAAAAAGGCCCCCAAAGAATAGGACTTGACAGTATAGATCCTGGGACTGTATTTGGGTCTCCAATTCAGTTAGATCTTCTTCAATTTTGATGGCAAACTCTTGCAAAAATTTGAGCTTAACTTCATGCCTACATCGACAAGACTTCAAATAAGAAGAAAGAGATGAAGCAAAGTTATCATCTACCTCATCATCTGTGCACATATCTTCCCATTCTCTAAAGCCTTGAATAAAGGGCACCTCTATTTTGAATTCTTCCTCTTCCTCCATCCATGTTTCCAGAAAGATACTCCATAACTCTACAACTGACTTAATAGATCTGACAGGCAAATTTTCAATCCATTGTCTACATTTTCCTTGAAAGGAATCATAGAACAATCTGATAAAAACATCCTCTTTTTTTACTCTAAGAGATTCTACAAATGTTTTAAAATTTTCTACATGTTCAAGAGTCAAAGCCAGATCTTCCCCATTGAATTTAGGGCCATTACTCAAAATATATGCATCCTTTGGTAATTTATTAGGAAAACCAGGAAGATTAGAAAAATCAATACATGAATACCTTGAAAAAATAGAAGCAACAGTTGAGTCCTTCATTTAGCCAATAGAGCCACCATCAATACTTTGAAACTCTGGATTTCAAACAATGGAGCCACCAGGTAGATGATTTCAGCCTTCATATATGTTTGACTACTATCCAACATCAGCAATCAGATCTGCAACTTGAACAATATTTCCCGGAGAAGATCTGTCACCTCGTCCCTGGCAGCGGTGCCAAAATGTTAGCACTCGGAATGAACCTCACAGCTGAGAAGAGGAAACTCTGAGGTAACCAAAAACCATGCTCAGCCTTTTAGCTAGCCCTACAAGGTTAGGAGAGGGCTCTCTCCATGAAAAATATTCAATGAAATATAACTGCAAATATTTTAGGCTAGGTATCGTAGCTCAAAATGTTTTATAAATTTTTCAGGGTTGTATGGATCAGATGGGGATGGGCAGTTTGAATCTGGGGAATTAAATCAGAGATACAGGTTATTCTATGTGGCAAGGTAGGCAAGGATTTTAAAAATTAATTTTAAATAATGATGGAATGGTGAGACTGGTGAGGAGCTGAAAAGGGCATAGGAGATGGATCATTTTCAAACAGAAGAAAACATAGAGTATTGAATGGTTTCCCAAGGCAGAGAATTAATAATGGATTCTACCTATCTATCTTGAAAGCATTCAACCAAAGGTATGAGTTAATTAATGGCAAAAATAGCAATTAACATATGAACACAAAAGAAAGAACAATGCTAAAATCCATACCACGGGGATCCCACAAATCAAAGTTGCATATCTTTAGTAATTCCTGCCAAACTGTTACAACAATAGCAGCCTCACTCTGCTGCAAAAATCCAAACCTTACACTCTAAAATTCATAAAATATATACAATTTTATCATCCTTTTATTAAGGGAATTGAGCTCAACCCTCTTCTTCAAAATAGAATCAGTTACATTAAACTTGGACCGAATTTCTAAAATTAGGTGTCAAAGATGAAATTTTATCTCCTGAAACATAGCACCTGTTACAAAAATGAAAGAGGTTTTTATAGATAAAGTCATTTTGGAGAAAAACCTCTCTCAAAATTTGTAAATTAGTTTCCAGTTGCTCGGAATCTGGGCCACAAAATCATCTCTAAAACAGGAAATCATTAATGGACCAAATTTCTGAAATTAGGTGTCAAAGATGAACTCGTATCTCCTGAACCATAGCACCTGTTACAAAACTGAAAGAGGTTTCTGTAGATAAGGTCATTTTGGAGAAACAAATCTCTCAAATTTTAGAAATTCATTTCCAATTGCTTGAAATCTGTGCCACAAAATCATCTCTAAAACAGAAAATCATTAAAAATTTAAATATGTAAAAATGAGCTATAAATATCTAGTCAAATCTTCCAATTCACATCACCTGTGAATAAACTGAGAGATGTTTTTGTTATATGTCTTGTGGTTAAAAAAAACCTCTCTGGGTTTCTTAAAATTACTTTCCATATATTGTAACAGGGCACCGCACTAAAATGACTAAAACAGTAAAATAACCGCAAAATTTGTTTTGTTTTAGTGTAGGCTTCAAATATCACTGCATATCTCCCACATAGTAACATTTATGCATAAAATGAAGGAGTTTTTTATTATTTGGTATGTGATGGAAAAAATCCTCTTTTTCTTTTGTAAAATTTATTTCCAAACTGATTTTGTAGTAAACTTGTCCCTGTGTGCAGCAACTGACCTCAAAACATGCATAACCAAGAATCAATCATTCATTTCGATCATATCTTCTGATCCAGAAACCGGTTACGGGAGTGTGATATACCGTTGGAAATATTTTTCTAAGCTCCTTCTGATGGAAAAATTTAAAATATGTTTTGCACTTAAGATCATGTGAAAAAGATCTAACAAAACTAGACATAGTAAGAGCCCATTTTGATCCATGGTGATAGGCTGCGAAGACTGGAACTAACAAGTTCTTCACTCACAAGTTACACTAAGCCTCTACAACAGCAATCTCTCTTGCTGCCACTTACCTCACCAATCATTTCCTCTAGATCTGGTCTTTTGGCAAGTACTGGTCCCCTATCTACTAGAACCTTTTGAGCACTCTCTTCTGCTCTCTCTAGGCTTCACTCTGCAACTTTTCAAGAACACATATGTTCTTCTTTCATCCAACCTCTGTTGGGAATTCTATAGGTTCTGCCACACTTCCTTATTCACTTTAAAGTCCTCTGCTGGAATTTTTTATCACTGCTCTCAAAGCTGTGATCTGTCTTTGCTGAGATTTCTTCAATTGCCTGCAATCTGAATTCTACAAACAATTCTTCAAACCAGTGTTAAACACTGCTCATCAACTCACGTTTTCTTGAGAACACTGCAATTTTCCTCCTTATTCAACCTTTAGCTGAATATCAGGTTCACTTCCTTCACCATCAAAACTTTGTCTTCACTTTCTGCAACCACAATTCTGCAATCATAAATCTCAAGTCAGATTTAAAATGATTTTACCTGCAAGATCCCTGCATGATCTTGTCTTCCACTCATTCTGCAAATCCTGTTCACTGCAACCTTGTGTATATTTGCATATCAGATTTTAGAATTTGATCTTCTTTCTTCTCTCCTCACATGCACTCCTTCAGATTTAATCACATAAAAAATCTTTTTCTTTAGACAGAGCTATTCTAGCACTGTTGCCACATGATGCCCGGGCTTACCTCTCAAGACAATATTTCACTCTCTATGTGCATATAAATTGCCTTCCAAATTCTACGCCCAAATAATTTTAAGTCTGGAATTCTCAATAATCCATTCGGAAGCCCTTACTCTTAATCTTCAAAGAATATTACCTTCACTATTGTTGTCAAAGTTTTAAAACCAACACCACAACTTCACATGCGGAAGCTTTTCATTATTTAGACTTGTGGTTAAAACCATATAAGAAAACCCCACTCTATAACTTTATTAACAGAAGTCATTTCATTACTTGACTGTCATATAAATATCCATTGACATTTCATACTCCAACTTGACCTTGGTTTAAAACTCAAAATTCGGATGTGACTTCCCACACGGCCATTTCCATTAATTGAGAGTATAACTTTGGGTAAAACCCAAAGCCCTACATACATTTGTATTCGGGCCAAAACTTATCATTCCATTAACCTTTATTATGTTCATCAAATTTGACCGCTCAGGAACCATGTTATTTACTCGACACCACAATTAACATGTTATACCGTTCCAAAAGCCTGACTCTATTTAACTCTTAAACCACAATTATTAACACCATATGCTCAGGCCAACGCACTTAACTTACCTCTTCAATGACGATGAGACCAATGCAATGACTATCGATACTATTTGGATCGGACAATTAACATGTCATTGCACTCAAACCGGATGACTGCCACCATTGATCTTCGCTTTATCAACCCATTCACAATTTCAATATACAAACACCGTCAGATCTCCATAACCTCCCATCGGACGGATATCACATTTTTTTTTCACAGAACTTTAACACGGAGAAAAAATGTGATAAAAGTGGTTTCACAATACCACCTTAAGCCACGTGTCCTTCAAGTAACGATATTGTGTTTTTTTAAACAAATCCACTTACCATTTTTAAGAAGCGCGAGACCGCTGGTTTTCAAAACTCGGTTTTTACTGTTTACAAATCAAAGTTCCACTTCTTTTTTTCACGGTTCCATCGCCCTTCAAATGCTATCTACACGATTAAACGACCGTCACTCACATCAATTCAGATATACAAACTGCAAACAAAACCCAATCATCTGAACAACATGTTTCACTTGGTTTGAAGGACTCGCTCAGGCCTTAGGAGATCGATACCGCACCTAATTCAACATTTGAACAGGATTAAACAAATCAAATCAGTTAACCAATGTATGGTGATTTCTGTCTCTACGCCTTCAAGGCTGTGCCTTCTATTCCTTATACAGAGACCCATCGCTAAACAAATGACATTTTATTTAAAACCCAGTTACCCTGTAGGTCGCTCTGAGAAATGGAATTGGTTCCAAAATGGATCTTCTCCTTCATCGGTCCTTTATTAATTAGGGACTATGCCTTCATCTCAACAAATTGTTGGTCCTTAAATTTCTTCACCTTCAAGAATGCTTTCCTCAAAACACAAAGATGTAGACTCCATATCAATTGAAACCAAAATCGATATACGCAAGGGCTATATTATAGTTTGACTTTCTTCAAGGGGATCGATCCTTTCAATGATCGATATTTTTCAGGTGTTATGTATGTAAACTCATATCAACCTTCTATTTCATACTTTTCTCTAAATCGATACTAACTCTGTAATTATCGTCGATTACTCAATCAAAGCACAATCTCCTATTCAAGCCTGTCTTCAACACTTATATCTATTTCTAAATTAAAACAGAACATCATCTAGAACTCTTTCACAGTGTCTATTCACATTGTTTCTTATAAAATTGTTTTAATGAAACTCGAAGTCCTTACACAGAATTTAAATCAACAACACTCATGTGAACTGAACAGATTCTTTCAATTATACAATGAAATCACTTACAAAAACATCCTCTTTGGCCAGATCTTCAATCAGTGGCCCTCTTCAACTCCTGTCTCTGCATAGCTATGAATGGGCCTATCCTACTCTCTAGCCCTCTATATTTAATGCCCTGTTCGTTTAAGAAGATAATGAATCACCTCATCACCTCTAACAGCTCAAAAACTCTTAAGATTCCGGATTTCCTAAATTTAGACAAAAATCCTTAAATTAACTAAACTGCCTCTTCACATTCCTAGCTTAATCAACTTCCTCTCATGTTCTCTAATGGTTAGAGAACATTTACAATTCTTCACTATTTTATTCAAAATACTAATAATTACATGAGAATTTAAAAACATGAGACCCCCCTATGTCTACTTAGATACAAAGTATTTTATTGTGCCTAATGCCCCTACATCAATGATGCACCTGAATTGACCAAGAAATTGTTACATTGAAGTTGAAATTTTCAAATGTTAAGAGAAAGGGAGGGCATAATGCATTTTCTTCCATTGTTAAATCATTATGTATTGATTCGAGGGAACCAAAAGACTTACTTGATCCCTTGTTTGAAGGAACATTGTTACCTGCGGTGGATTTCCCAAGTACGCATAAGAGAATGTCCCACTGGTTCATTTCATTTTTTCACTAAAACATTGAAATTTTCACATGAATCTTCTTCATATCTTCAACGATGTTATAGTCCACAACTGCAAAGGAAGCCAAAGTGTTTGGGGAGGTATCTTGACTTGTGACTTCCAGAGAGATGGTCTTGTCTTTGTTGTTTATAGAAGTACTCTTTGTTGGGACTTATTTTTTAGGTCCCTATATTACTAGTGTAGTCCCTTATTGTTGTTAGTGTAACCCCCTTATTTTTATTGTTTCACCCGTGTAACCCCCATATTTTTATTATTGTGCCCTTACATTATTATTGTTAGGTCAGCTAGGATTATATTGTGACCCCATGGACTCTTATATATAGAATGAGCTTTTATCATTTGTATCATCCAAGAATTTTTCATTTATGTAATGCAAAGGAGTTCCCCCCTCGAAGTGGCTGAATTCTAAGGCATTGATCTCTATTTTCTTCTATTTTTGGAGTTAGTTTCATAAAATTTGGTATCAGAGCTTTGGATTCTAGGGTTTCTCTACTCCAAACAGGTCATCGTGACATTTTTCTATTAATTTTTTTCTACAAAGGTTTAGAAGCTGAAATTTGTATCACGCAAAGCCGCAACCCTGAGGAACTTTATGTAAAAATTTCAGATATTGGTTCGTAATAGTTTCAGAGATATGATCTGTGGAAGTTACGGTTTTTTCAGGCTTCAGAATTTCAACTCAAAGAGGTGACCTTGGGAAATCATCATAACTCTCTCTCTGAGCATTGGATTGGAATTCTATAAGAAGTGCCTGAAAGTACACAGACTGTAGTTTCATGTGAATCAATTTCAGAGCCGAAGGAAGAAACAATGACATGTCGTACACCATACAATTGCGCTCTACTAAAACATTCCATAATTAGGTCATTATGGGAGATTGGGCATAACTTTGTCTTTAAGCATCCAAATCAAGTTAGACCTATGGAATTTGAAATAATATTATTTCAGATATTTTAGATCCGAAGTCACATAGATAATTCAGTTTCAATATCACGCTCCTCAAAAGTAAGAAAAAAGTGTGTATTTTTTTTCAAATTGCATAAGTCTTGTTTAAAAAATCAGTTTGAAGTGATTCCAAGGGCATATTGAAGCATAAATATCATTATAGGGTTCTAAAATTCCCCCTAAAAATAATTCAACACCCATCAAGCGCTCGTAATACTCTACTATGAATCATGAAGATGAAGAAGTGCAATATGATATATCAAAATTACAAGAGCAAGTGCACCAAATTTCGCTCTCTTAAAGAGCAACAAAAAATGAAATTGAATTTTTCAGGAAAGGTGTGGAAGATAAGATGGATTTTTTGAAGAAAGGTGTGGAAGCTAATATGGAAGGTTTGAAAAAAAGTGTGGAAGCTAATATGGATGGTTTGAAGAAAGGCATGGAAGCTAATATGGATGGTATGGAAGAAAAAATGGAGCGTTTGAAGGAAGACAAGGAAGGTTTGAAGGAAGGTTTGACAAATTTGATACAAGAAATGATTCCTAATGGTGAAAATATAGTAGAGGAAACTCATGATGAGAGAAAAATAAATTTTAACCGTGATTTCATAAACTCGAATGTTGGATGGAATACCCACCATATTCCAAAGATCGATATGAGGAAGTTAGATGGCAAGGATCCCATAACATGGATAATACAGATGGAGCAATATTTTTATCTCAATAAAGTGAAAAACACACAAAAGGTACGCATTGAAACTTTATATTAGGAAAAAAATACATTTGTATGGTATCAATAGCTTTGCTCCTGTAAAAAAATTGTCACTTGGTCAATTTTTACGGAGGAACTGATAGCACATTATGAGGATACAAAGAGCAACACCTTTTTTATCCAAGTGATAAGTATCAAACAAAAGGGTTCAGTGGTGGAGCACATTGAGGACTTCCAAAAATTGAATATAAGGGTAAATGATATTCTAGAGGAACACATGATTGATGTCTTCATAGGGGCTTTAAAGGATAACATCCAACATGAGGTCCGCGTTTGGGAACCTGATTCATTGGAGAAGGAATTCAGGTTGGCAAGAAAAATTGAATGTAAAATTATGGCGACAAGGAATCCTAACACTCACATCTATAAATATGGAAGTGTTGCTACTCCTAGACTTCCACAAACAATCAGAAGAAAAAAGAGGAAAAGGGCTTTGCTACAATTTTGATATAAAATACACTAAAGGTCATAAGTATGCTGAGAATAAATTATTTTACATAGATTTTGAAGAGGAGAAAGAAAATTAACAAGAAGCTTCAAAAGAAGAGGATATACACTAGGAACCAACCCTAGAGAAAGAAGAAATGAGTCTGACCATATTGTGCAATGAATTGGCAAGGATTACCACTCCTAAAACTCTCAAGATATAAGGACATATCAAGAATAAAAAGGTAATAGTGTTGATTGATTCGGGTAGTAACCATAATTTTATTCTGATCCAGATCTTGGGGGGAGGCCCCCAAGATCTAAAAAAATTGAAATGGATGTGACAAGATCTGCAAAATTAGAATTCCAGAAAAAATATAGAACACAAAGAAAATAAAACTACAAAGAAACTTGTTTTATTAAAACAGAGAATAACTGTAGAAGCTACATTGTGGCAAACAATCCGTCCTTTTACAAACTGAGGCTTTCTATTTATAGCCTTTTTGAGTGACAATACCATGTGTAGATACCATAGGCCAATACCATGGGTAGATACCACTTAAAATACCATGGGTAAATCCCATGTGTAGATGAATACCATGGGTGGATACATACCATGAGTAGCTTACAATACCATGGGTGAATAAATATCATGGGTGGATGAATACCATGGGTCGATGCCATTTACAATACCATGGGTAAATTCCATGGTTGGATGGATAATATGGGTAGATGAATACCATGGGTTGATGCCATTTTCCATTCGGATCATTCCTCCCTCCTTAAGAAGCAATGGTCCCCATTGCGTGAAGTTCCCTCCTGATAAGCCTTTGTTGAATATGAAGAGCCACTGAAGAGAAGGGTTTTGTGTAGTTAACCCATAACCGTGATGAACGAAGATCCGAGGATAGAGATACCCTGTAATGCTTGTGACCAACTGTGATATTGACAGTGTGCGGCCTAGCAAATGGACTTCGATGAAGTGTGGGTTTGTGGATGAACCAAAACCATGAAAAATGAAGATCCAAGGATAGAGGTACCCTGTAATGCTTGTGACCAACTATGTGACTAACAGTGTGTGGCCTAGCAAATGGACTTCGATGAAAATGATTTTGTGCGATTGACCCATAACCGTGATGCTGATTGTTGATGAAGTAGCATGTGCCTACATAGCTTGGGGTGGGAGGGCATGTCTCCAAATAACCCAAGCCGAATGCTGCTATGATGAAACTGATGAATGTGAAGCAGGTGCCTACTAAAGCGGGGTGGGAGGGCACGTCTCCAATGGGAACCCACTCCGAATGCTGCTCCGGATTTAAAATGAGCATAACTCGGTCAATATAACTCAGAATATTTATTATAACCTATTTTTGGAAATGGAATGATCATTCTGCATCTTCTCATGTGTTTGAAACCACTATTTGGAGAATCTAGACCCGAAAATTCGCGCTGGAACTGTTTCGCCATCACAAAATTTCTGAAAAAAATAGTTGATTTTAAATCAACAATAACTCCTACATCTGGACTCCGATTCGACCGATTTTTTTTTTGAACTTGGGTGATTTTTCAAGAGGATATCAGATAAATATCTGTTCTTCTGACATTTTGTACTAAAAATTGTGAAAAATGACAGGAGAGCCACCGTCCATGAATTGTCATCAGAAAAATTGCTTCAACATTGCTAATTTTGAATCAGCGATATCTCCCTCATCCGAACTACAATTTGGCCGATTTTTTTTTTTGAATTTGAGTTTTTTTTCGCAAGGAATCCAAATTTGGTATTTTTTTTTGCAAATTTTTCACCAAAAGTTTCAGATATGATCTGGAAACTCGCCGCCCAGAAAAATTCATGGATTTTGCTGAAGATTGCTGCAAAACATTGAAACTAAAATATGTTTCAAACCCTCATTCCCAGGGAGGTGTAACCCAAATCTGATACCACTGATCCAGATCTTGGGGGGAGGCCCCCAAGATCTAAAAAAATTGAAATGGATGTGACAAGATCTGCAAAATTAGAATTCCAGAAAAAATATAGAACACAAAGAAAATAAAACTACAAAGAAACTTGTTTTATTAAAACAAAGAATAACTATAGAAGCTACATTGTGGCAGACAATCCATCCTTTTACAAACTGAGGCTTTCTATTTATAGCCTTTTTGAGTGATAATACCATGTGTAGATACCATAGGCCAATACCATGGGTAGATACCACTTACAATACCATGGGTAAATCCCATGTGTAGATGAATACCATGGGTGGATACATACCATGAGTAGCTTACAATACCATGGGTGAATAAATATCATGGGTGGATGAATACCATGGGTCGATGCCATTTACAATACCATGGGTAAATTCCATGGGTGGATGGATAATATGGGTAGATGAATACCATGGGTTGATGCCATTTTCCATTCGGATCATATTCATTGTAAGGTAGTCAAGGAATTGAATTTCTTCCTATACCCATCACCAGAATGTCAAGTGATGGTTGCAAATGGAGGAACTATAAATTTCTCTGGAAAATGCCATAATATCAAGCTAACCATGGGGGAATATGTATTTAATATTCCAATGCTTTCCATTCCAATGGGAGGTGATGATGTTGTACTAAGAGTACAATGGTTAGAATCTTTGGGGACGATAACTTTTAATTTTCAAGAACTTTTCTTGAATTTTTTTTGGAAGGAAAGGAATTCGAATTACATGGTATTGCAGGGAAACTGAGAAAGATAATAAGCTCTAATGTCATGACAAAGCTTTTGAATAAAGAACAACAAGGCATAATTGCACAATTATGATCACTAGAAGTTCCAACATCAAAATCATCTATTTCTCCATATCTCCAAAAAGTCTTGGACAATCATTCTAAGGTGTTTGAAAATCCCAAAGGTCTCCCACCTATTCGTCATCATGATCATGCTATTCATTTGATTACAGGAAGTATTCCTCCAAACATCAGACCTTCTAGATATCCTTATGTCCAAAAGAGTGAAATTGAACGTATGATTGCAGAACTATTAGAGGCTGGTATAATTCAACCTAGTCAAAGTTCTTTCTTTTCTCTAGTAGTATTGGTGCACAAGAAGGAGGGATCATGGCGCATGTGTCTAGATTATAGGGAGCTCAATAAGCTCACTATTAAAGATAAATTTACCATTCCTTTGATTGATGAATTATTGGATGAATTACATGGAGAAATTTATTTCACCAAGTTGGATCTTCTTTAAGGATATCATCAAATTAGAATGAAGATTGAAGATATTCCGAAAATGAAATTTCGAACTCATGAGGGTCATTATGAATTTTTGGTCATGCCTTTTGGCCTTAATAATGCACCTTCTACATTTCAAGGGTTGATGAATTCCATTTTCAAACCCTTAGAAAATTTGTGGTAGTATTTTTTGATGATTTACTAATCTACAGCAGGTCTTGGAAGGATCATGTTCAACATGCTGATAGGGTGCTCAAACTATTGGAGGAGAAACAATTATATGCAAAAACCTCTAAATGTTTCTTTGGAGTACAAGAGGTGGAATATCTGGGTCATATTTTATATCACGAGGGTGTTAAGGTAGACCCTAACAAAATTAAATCCATTAAGGAATGGAAATTCCCCACAATCATAAAGAAATTGTGAGGATTTCTCAGGCTAACATGGTACTATTGCAAGTTTGTTAAGAATTATGGGAGAATAGCAGCACCTCTAACAACAAAATTGAAGAAAGATGCATTTTCATGGACTCCTGAAGAAACTAAGGCCTTTGAACATCTTAAAGAGGAAATGCGCCTAGCATAGGTCTTAGCTACGCCAAAATTCACAAAAACCTTTATTATTGAATGTGATGCCTCAGGAAATGGAATTGGTGTTTTTTTAATGCAAGAAGGAAGACCCATTTCTTTCTAAAGTCATCCAATCAAAGGAAAGTATTTACAGAAATAAATTTTTGAGAAGGAAATGTTGGCAATACTACATGCACTAAAGAAATGGTGACCTTACCTAATGGGAAGACACTTCAAGGTAAAACCTAGCATGATATTCTTAAACACTTTTTGGAACAAAGACTGCCTTGAGAAGAGCAGCAAAAATGGGTCACAAAGATGTTGGTTTATGACTTTGAAATCATCTACAAAAAAGGGAAGCTAAATGTTGTTGCAGATGCACTCTTAAGAAAGGATGAAGAGGTGGAAGAATTTATTTGTGACATTTCTATTATCCAACCAGATTGGATAACCAAAACAAGGGATGAATGGAAGAAGGACAAAGAAGTGTGGACAATCATTCAAAAGTTGCAGCAAGATCCTAGTACATCTGATACATTTAGTTGCAAAAATGATTCATTATGGTACAAAGATCACTTATATCTTTGTAATATTTCCCAACTAAAACAAAATATTATTTTGGAATTGTACACTTCTCGTTTAGGAGGGCACTTAGGATTTTTTAAAAATTACCACAGGGTGAAGAAAGAATTTTTTTGGGATGGCCTTAAATCTGATATTCAAAATTTTGTGGTGGAATGTTTGGTTTTCCATCAAAATAAAGTTGATACAATTAAGACCCTGAGTCTTCTACAGCCTTTATCCATTCCAAGTCAACATTGGGAGGAAATTTCAATGGATTTTATCATAGGTTTACCTAAGTATGAGGAAAGAGTGTCATCATGGTGGTAGTTGATAGACTTACCAAGTATGCACACTTTTGTGTATTATCTCATCCATTTAAAGCAAGTATAATTGCTACTGAATTTATGGAAACAATTCAAAAGCTACATGGAAACCCAAAGATTATTGTAAGTGACAGAGATCCCATTTTTACTGGAAATTTTTCTATGGAATTATTTTCTTGTTTGGGTACTCAACTAGCTCATAGCTCATCTTATCATCCTCAATCCGATGGTCAAACTGAGATAGTGAACAAATTTTTGGAAGGATATCTTCGTTGTTTTTTTTTATAAACAAGAACAATGGGTCAAGTGGTTACCTCTGGCTAAATGGTGGTATAACATTTCCTTCCATACTGTAGCAAAAATGACCCCATTTATGGCGCTTTATGGATATCATCCACCGTCCCTCACATCATATTTAAGAGAGAATTATAAGTTTCAAGTAGTGGAATATCACATCGAGCATCAACAACAAGTTCTCCAAATCTTAAAGGATAACCTAAATTTGGCACAAAATCGAATGAAACAACTAGCAGATCAACATCACAGTGAGAGAATTTTTTATGTTGGAGACTAGGTATTTTTACGGTACAACCATACAAACAAATTTCCCTCAAGCAGTCTAGGAAGGATAACAAATTATCGCCAATGTACTATGGTCCTTACAAGGTGTTGTAAAATATTGGTACTATGGCATACAAATTGGAGCTTCATGCTTCTTCATGAGTGCATCCAGTTTTCCATGTTTCATGGTTGAAGAAGGTTATAGGTGACAAACTTCTAGTTCAAACAATATTGCCAAAACTTGATGAGGAAGGAAAAATCATATCGAGACCTGAAGCAGTCATGGAAACAAGAACTCGACAGCTTTGAAATCGATCAATTTCTGAGTATCTCATCAAGTGGAAGAACTTACCCACTGAATATTCCATATGTGAGGATGAGAATTTTATACAGAAGCATCCAGAGCTACTCAAGCAGTGAGGACAACACTTTTTTGAAGGATAGGGGCATGTTCGCTCCATATATTAATATTGTAGTCCCTTATTGTTGTTAGTGTAACCCCCTTATTGTTATTGTTGTACCCCTGTAACCCCCATATTGTTAATATTGTGCCCTTGCATTATTATTGTTAGGTCGGCTAGGATTATATTGTGACCCCATGGACTCCTATATATGGAAGGAGGTTTTGTCATTTGTATCATCCATGAATTGTTCATTTATGTAATGTAAAGGAGGTTGAACCCTCGAAGAGGTTGAATTACAAGGCGTTGATCTCTCTTTTCTTCTATGTTTGGGGCTAGTTTCATAACATTATTTTCCAGACTTGCTCTAAGTGTTTTGTGCAAAGTTGATTGGTGAAAAAATTTTCCTTAGCAAGGTTTCTTTTAGTTTCTTCTTTGTCAACTGTGTTGTAATGGCCGACGCTTGGCTTCTTAAGTTATATTGGTTGGTTTGTTGCTATGCCTGAGGGACACTTAGTGGTTGTTTCTTGATAATGCTATTCTCTGATTAAATTATACAATTAAACATTTTTACTGGGTGTCCAACACTTGGAGCCTCATCAGTTGCAACAACTTGTTCCTTTACTTCTTTGGGACTAGTCTTCTCATCAGTAAGCACCGCATCACAAAGATGCGTAGCAGGAGATTTCATGGTGGGATTCCATGCCCAAGTTTCCCAAGCTGTCAATATTCAACGCAACATTTGAACTTTGCGCAGATTTTTCTAGTTGGTTTCTGCTGCTACCTAAATTCTAAATCCTCCTAAGCAATTTGTTTCATGCAGGATTGTTTGTCACGAAAGTCTCACTTGACCTTTGTTTGAGTTCTGCCAAATCATTTGACAGATTCTTAACTATGTTCGTCAAGTTCTCAAGATCATACAGTTTTTATCATTGTCTTTACTTACAAAGGCCTGAGACCTTCTACTCATGTGTCTTTGGAGTGTTTTGTTGGTTCATCATCCAAGCTCTAATTGCACGCAAGTCTTTCTCAACTGCGATAGCCTCTTCATAATATTCTAGAAGTGATGGTTTCGTAGTTCGCTTCACAAACTGTGAAATGCTCGCCATCAAGGCATAAATGTAGTAATATATGGTGATGGAGTCATGAGGTTTTATATATTCTAGAAATATTTTCAAAATGCGATTGAACTTTTGATTTAATTCTTTCACTTTCTCTTTTTGCTCCATATTTAGATTACCCAACTATTTCAATAACATGGTGGGGGTCTTATCATCAAAAAATTTCTCAAGGAACATTTTCTTAAACCCCCTCCAATTCTGGATGGAGTTCAACGGAAGGATGTGATACCATACAACTGCTCTACAATCCAAGATACATGGGAAAATTCTACATGCAACATCATTGTGGCGTACCTCAAGTGTTTGCAGATGTAGGTAAAATATCTACAGATGGTCTTTAGCCTTCACTATTTTATCAGGGTCATACTTCGTTACAAGCTTTTCCAAATTCTTTGGAATCTTGTGCAACATACCCAGAATTTAAAGTGGGCCCTAAGTCATCCAATCCAAATAATTGTCTGCCATGCCTTCCTCTTCGCTCTACTCCCCTTATTTGTCAGATTTTGATAACTCTTCTTCTTCCTCACCACCCAACCCGTAAAAATTTATGCCTAAGAGTACGAGTTGATATCCACTTCTACCACTGAAAACTTGAGGTTCTAATGCGTTTTCCATACATTCTTCTATTTCTTCAAGGGTGGAAAGAATTACGTCTTCAAGAGAGGAAACCACTATGGAAATAGCGGTGGTTTTTTACTTCAGTGCAGAATATGGAAGACTAAGTACTCCTAGGATCAATCCAATTTCTTTTGCAAATTGGCAGGTTATAGGACAGATAGCCTGAATTTTATTACATGGGATTTCACATGTTTGAGTCGGTTGTGGTCCGAAGGATCCACCGACATTCAATGGATCTCCCCAATATGAAGTCTCAACTAGACCTCACACTATTTGGTGTAGGAATCCCATCCAGAATAAAGGCTCGATTTCCATATTCTTAATGATTTTCCTCAGCTATGACTACCAGCAAGAGAGAGGGATACAGATGTACTTTCAAAAAGCAAGGGGGTTTGCGTGGTGAATGTCCAATTGCAAGTATTTCAAGGTTCTTCAACTGCAGGGGGAGAGAGATAAGTGAACCTATAAGAGAGAGGTAATAGTACTACCTAGTAAGAGACACACATGAACCAAAGGATTCGTCCACTAGTACAAAATGCCTAATTAAAAAATTCCTAAAATTTGCATATAGCTGACCATTTTTCATTCGGTGACCAAGAGTAGCTAATTCACATTATCTAGGTTATAGTATCTTATAACATGACCAACCTTTAGTCATTTTTAGCTTATTCATTAGTTGGTTGTCTCAATTTTATCATCTAGTAGTATATTTATTCATAAATTTGGTCATTAATTTAGTCATTAATTGTCACAATTAATGACCAATTATATTACTATATGATTACCCGAGAAAACCAATTAATGACCCAAAAAATATGACCAAAATGTTGGTCGTGTTATAAGATATTGTAAATTAGCTACTAATAGTCATATATATGCAAATTTTAGTCATCTTTTGAAACCAATTAATGACCAAAGAAATATGACTAAATCTTAGTCGTGTTATAAGATATTATAAGTTAGCTAATAATAGTCGTATATATGAAAAATTTAGTCATCATTTGTAATCACAAATTTATCATTTGCAGTAGTCATTTATATTTTTTTGGTAGTTTCATATTCATTATAAAAACAATTGTTTTAGTCAAATCTATTCATTTCATTTAATTTCGTTCATAATAATTATAAACGACTAATTTAGTCATATATTTACTTTATTTTTGTTCATCTTTAATCAATATAAACTACTAATTTAGTAGTTTTAGATTGAATTTATGTGTTCATTATTAATCAACATAAATTAATTAGTATGATTTTGCAACTACATTTAAAAAAAATGTCATACAATGTGCATGTTCATATAATATGATAACACAAAATTACATATGTTAATTACAAGACTAAATAACATCAAGTGAAAATAAAAATAATTTCAACCACATAACTTTTAGTATATGAAATGTCAAGTATTACAATATGAGTTTCCAACTTAATATTGGTTGGACTACAATTTTCACATGAAATATTGTTTCATCATTTCAAAACATTATCGTTGTATTGTGAAGGCATACGAAGTGAGTTCACCAGTTTTGAAGACTTGAGCATCCGTCTCTATGTGTGTGTCTTATTCAAGATATTGGCTCTAAGGGTAACATTAGACTGGTTCTCTTCTCTCTCTCATTTTGCATTTGTCACTTCAGTGTTATTGTTCTCCTCTTTCTTCAATTCCTATTTTTTACCATCAATATTGAGTTCCTCTCATGAAAATGAAAGAAGATACAATGCAGAGTATAAGACATGAAAGATGATGAATACTTGAATATAAAATAAAGTAGACTATAAAATATTTATATGACATATACCTCAACATCAACAATGTCAATGTCATTTCCCCCCATAAAATTAAGAAACTCAAACACGTTTTATTCAGTTGGGGATAATGGCCATTATATCACCATATGACCTATATAAACAAAGCAAATAAAACATCACCACAGAAAATAAAACCTTATTAACCTATTTATATTCAACCTTCAGAGAAATCTTTGGCACAATGTTGGCGAAGAAATAGGTCTCATAGGAAAGACACAGGTTCAGAGATTGGGGCCAACAAGGGAATCCGTTGTAGTCTAGAACCACACCGACATTGTCACCCTACTCCGGAGAGTAGAGAGTCTCACCCGAGGCGTGCCGCGACCACATGCAGAAGGGGAATAGATCGATAGTGGTGGAAGGATCCACAACTCATGATTAATATAGAATTGATTGCATAAATATCATCGTATACGCAAGAACATTCAAAAGATTGAGCAGATACTAAGAAAATAAAATTTTAAGACATCACAGACATTATGCATGCATGTAACTCATATAATAAGACAAGAACCCGCAAGTATATTGATAACTTCCAGCCATATCCACAATTACATCGCTTCCACAGGAAGAGCTTACAATTTTGTTACAGACGTCTCATAGGACAGAAAGATAGATAAGAGAAGCCTAGGAACTACAAAGATATCATGCTCGAAATAGATCTCTCCTGCAGCATCTGCTCGATCCTCTTCAATCGCTCTGCATTCGTCTCTCTTCTTTCGGCTGGGTGATGACTATTTATTCTCCCGCCATCGCAACCACTAGTTCCTCTTGTGTTCTTCTTCAGCTGATTTTGGCTTCTCTCTTGTTGTCTATGATTTCTTCTCTTTGTCTTCTACTGTATCTTCTCTTCATCTGCTCTTATGCATCCACTTTCTTCAGCTATCTCCCGTTCCCCCGCAACCTCGGTAGCTCCGCTACTCACTGTAGTTGCGGCTTGGTTGCGATTGCCATGTGTCGATCCACAACCCAAAAATCTTCTCTTTATTCAAAATTCAAAACAAGGGCCCCAACAGGCCCCGACCACAATTTCTTGACTCGTCTCGAGTCAATCACAAATCATTGTCTCTATTTCCATCGCCCCACCGGACCTCGTGCCCTGTTCTTGTTGTGCACCTACAGTCTGCTGCCCAACGAAGGGCCCCAACTCTGGGACCTTGTTGAACGTTGAAGCTTTAAGCTCATTGAAGGTCATCACAGCTTGTAGCCACCCTTGTAATAGTGCATCTGTCTCTGCGGCGATCTTGGTGACAACTGCCTCCCTGACGGGCGCCGGTACAGTCTCGAACACCGAGCCGATTTCGGTTTCGACCTCGGCGGCTAACTGTTGCATTGTATTGGCGCTGAGTTGGAGGGGTTGGAAGAGCTCTCGAATTGCTTGTTTGGCCATTGCCGAGCTAGCCTCTGTTTGCTAGATCTAGACCTCAAGAGCATCTGCCTGAGCGTAGAGCTAGTCCAGCTGCGAGGGGTCCGTGGCATCTTGAATTTCTTTCGAAAGTTACTGCAGATGTGCTGAAATGGGCTGAGTCTTTACCGTAAGGGCCGTCAAGCATTCTTAGAGACCTTTCAGGAGGTCATAAGCATCGCGTGCTGCAGAATTGAGAGTTTCTTGCATCTAGGTGACCTGGCCCTATTTCTTTGTAATTTGTGCTAAGTAGACTACCTCTGGATCGGGCAGTGCTAGCCGTACTTCTAACGCTGCTTGGAGCTCTACATTTTCCTTTTGGAGGTCAGTGAATGTTATTCTAAGGTGGAGGGCCTGCTCCAAGATATCTGTCTCTGGTACATCTACAAGCATCCGAGTGTGGTGAGCCTCGACGGCCAGCCATAGCCCTATAAACACCCTGGCCACTTCTTTTATCTGACCCTGTAGCTACTCGTGTACGGCTGTGAGATTTTCGCGTTGTTCAGTAAGCGCGGTGATCTGCTGTTGTTACTCTTCGCACCTCTGTTGTAGCTAGGAATGAAGCTTTTCCGCCTTCTGGGCTGCCCTCTGAATAAAGTGGTACAGCTAAGCCATACCCCACGTCTCCAAGTTGGCAACTCTCAAAGTAATTTGATCCAGCCACCGTTCCTGTTGGGGTTTCCCACTGGCAACTGATCGGGTGGAGTGCTCTTGAGGAGACGGCGGTGGGGTTTGATGAGGTGCTGAGTCGGCCATATTCAGGTCCGGCCGCTCCTGTTGATATGTGTGGATGGTATGTGGAAATATAGTAAGCTCAGGTTGTGCCTCAGCCGTGTCTGCAACAATTTGTACCATCTATGTAATTATATCAGAAAAAGAGACTTGGGGTTCCCTGGCGGGGTCGACCTGTGGTACCACTGCTGCATTACTTGAGTCAACCTCAGCCTCGTGGTCCCCATTAAGTAGATCTCGGATGATTGGGTTTGACATAGTGGTGGACGAGTTAGATGGGGCAGATGAAGTGATAGGCAGAGGTGGAACAGAGTGATAGGACGAAGGTGGAACGGTACGTGGTGGTGGAAGCTGAATATTGATGAAGTCTAAGGGTCAATGGGAGGTAGAGGTGGGATCCCTCTGATTGCCCCTATGTCAACGAGTGGTTCTTCCTATATAGGCACCCTTGTACTCGGTGGCTAGGGTGGATCCTCCTCAGTGAGGTCCACCACTGAACTCGACTCTATGGTTTAGGCCCGCTTGGCCTGAGGAGCTTCTAAGGGGTCAGTGGACTTGCTCTTTTCCCCCATCGGGGTAGTCATCAGACTTGGTGAAGTAAATAAAACATTAGGGATGGGGGAGGTGATGGAAGTTGTGTGGAGATGCGATGTGGACTGAGAAAGCTGGAACTCAGAGAAAATAGGAAAAGGAACGACACCACTCGAGACAACCTTGGCCACTTCATTAAAACTATGTACTTGAGTGTTTAGGTGGCAAATGAGGGGGACGAGCTGCACGGTGGAGTCCTGTTGTGCCGCCTCCGCTTCCGTTTTTCCAGGTCATTGCTGCGGTAGCATCTGATCAAAATTGTATGTGGGTACCCTGTTTCGGATTTCCATCGCGACCCCCAGCCATGAAAAAACTTCATTATGAAAGGTTGTGTCTTCGAACTGGAACTTTAGCGGCCACATGTGAAATGTCTCCTCCGGAAAACAAGTAGGTCGGAGGAAGTTATGCCTGTGGCTAACTCCAAACCATACCTGCTCACTGTACTCGTCCAGCAGATTCTTGGGCACCCTCTGCTGGCCTACTACCACATCTGTCATTAAACCATACCAACTCTGAAATGCCTCTGCATTGACCTCTTTGGTGCTGGGATCACCCGACACCTTCCACGAGATGAATTTCATCACTAGAGGCTGGCCCTCTATTATTTCCACTAGTAGCCTGACAAGGGGAGTGTGCCACTTCCACATGGAAAATGCAACTATCAAATACCCATAAATGAAGCTTGTGGCCCTCTTATAGTTGTCTTCGCAAGCTTGTGGCCAATTCAAATTTGCCCCCTGGACACAGTGCTCTGAAATGGAAATAATATCCAGGGTACATTCTCCCTTCGTGTAGTGTCTCATTGTCTTACTGGAAATGAGGTAGCATGCGAACTTGATTTCGGGCTTGTTGATAAGCTCCATCTTCGCTCCCTTTCCTCCCCATCGTGTGCCATATTTTGCATAATAGTAGGCATCTCCCGACTTCTTTACTCATTTGGAAGTGGTCTGACATGCAGACGATACATCCAGGCCATTCTGTGAAAGCCTTGTGAGCCGGTGGATATCCTCGGCATGGATTGGAATCTCTTTATTCAACCACAATGACCCGTTCTGGATGCGGCTGAGTAAGAACTTGGTGCATTGCATGGATGGTCCTGTTGTCCCGAATACCGGGAGATTTCTTAAGTTCAGAAGGGAGGATTTTTGTAGGCCTTAGAACTCTAGAAAAATTATGTTCATTGAATGCCTGGCTTCTATGGTATAATGTTCCATATACACCTGCCATTTAAGGGCTAGGAACTCAAAAGAGTCCGTGAGGTTTGCGTCTATGAGGGAAGCATTGTCGTATTTCCCGATGAGGGACTCTGTTTTATGAATCTTGTTGTCGAGTTGTGGTTCTACGACTGCTGGGTTGGCTTTTGGCATCTTCGCTCGGTGTTGATACACTTGCAGAATTGGTCTCGGCATCTTCTCTCGACTCTGTGCTTCTGGATACTTCTACTGCTCTGGTTATGCTCCAATTTCTAATTCTAACTTCTCCGAGATTCTCGTGCTTTTTTCCATGCAGGTTATGTAATTACTTGGCACGAGTGAGGTTGATGAGACTCCATAGCGAGTTAATTCCTGCTTGCATTCTTCACGGCGATAATCGTGCGATCAATCACCTGCTGAAGTGTACTCTAACATCTGCTGATGGTGGCATGGGGAAATGGGCGGACGTGATGGCTGAGGTTCCTTTGAATTATGGCAAAATGATTATTGCAAGGTTACTTCTAATTATGGAAATTTATGTTGCAAATCTAAACGATCCTACGGACTGACACAAGTACTAACTGAAATGATATGGACTAACACCTGACACGCTTGTGTATCCTATAATGACGACACGTTGGATGTACCCCTCCCTGACCATAATCGGTTGAGGTGCGGTCCCTGCAACATAGCAGTTATTGACGACCTATGCATGAACGATAAACACTACCTATGCTCATCCTGGTTGCGGGAGAGTTATTCAACTACGCTACTCTACGGCTTCTCTCGGTTGCGAGAGTTATTAATGAAAGGTGAAAGAAAATTATTCATGGTAGGGCTTCAGGCGTGTGCCATTCACCCACCTAGGTAAAACAGTACCGTCCAGTTGAGCCAACCGAATGGCTCTGGAATCCCGAATCGTGACGATGAAGTAAGGTCCCAACCAGTGCATCTGCAGTTTTCCCAAAAACTTCTGAAACTTGCTATCATATAGGAGAACCTTCCCTCCAACCTGGAACATTTTTCTCTTGATGTGGCGGTCATGCCACGCCTTCTGCCTGTCCTTCTATACCTTTTGGTGAAACTCGGCCAGAAACTGAGCCTCGTCTAGTTCTTGTAATTCATGGAGGCACTCCTGTAGCGATTCCTCTTCTGAGAACTTAAGGGATGTGGAAATTAAAAGACTTGGTATGGTGAACTCGGCAAGAATCATAGATTCCCAGCCATACACTAGCTGGAACAATGTTTGATTGGTAAAGCGCTTCACCATAGTCCAGTACGCCCATAGTGCAGCTGGCAACCGCTCATCCCAATCATTCTGTTGGGCATTGTAGATCTTCGTCAAACCCTTTTCAAGGATTTTGTTGAATGCTTCAACAGTACCATTGGCCTGCAGGTGGTACAGGTTGCTTTTGTGGTGTTGAATCATGAAGGTGTCTAGCGGCGATTTGACCGTTTCATTAATGAAGTGCGTACCTTGATCATTGGTTAAGATCCGTGAGAAACCAAACCTGCTGATGATGTGTTCGAAGATGAACCGAGCCACTATGTTGACCGTACAGTCCCGTACCGCCATGGCCTCAGCCCACCGGGTGAGGTAGTCGATGGCGGTAATGATGTACTGGGCCTTGGAATGCCTGGCTACCGGGGCTATGGGACCTATAAAGTCGACAGCCCACTTCTCAAACGGCCGCAACACATGCACCGGGTGTATCGGGAGCTCGTATCTGTGAGAGGGCCTCCCTGTCCACTGACAGACATCACATCTCTTAACAAATGTCTTACAATTGGCATGGACCGTCGACCACTATAGTCCATTTTGGAGCACCTTCCTGGTAGTGGGTTTTTCCCCCACATGCCCACCTGCAATGCCGATGTGGCACTCCCACATCACGGCTTCATGTTCGTGGTCAAGTATACATCTGCGCAGAACCTCATTGAGGCCCAATTTGTACAACTTCCTCGCAATCAGTTGTTATTCAGCAGCACGAATGACCAAGTGTCATTTCTGGAGCGGGGTGTAGTGCTGAGGGCACTGCCCTGTGGTCAAGTAAGTTGCCATGTCAGCCAAATAATCTGGTATGGCTTCGACTCGGAAAAGATCAGCATCCGGCAACTGATCATCGAGAGAGCCATCATTATCCCCTGTTTCCAACCTGGATAAATTATTGGGCCCGACGTTCAACCTCTCGGGCTTGATGATCACTTCGAAGGTGAATTCTTGGAAGAGTAGAAGCCATCGACAAATCCGTCCTTCCAAAACAGGCTTATTGACCAGGTACTTTAACACAAAATGGTCCGTAAAGAACTTGAATTTACCTCCTAGAAGATAGTGGCAGAACTTCTGGAGCAAGTACACCATTGCAAGGGTCTCCCTCTCGGTAGTGGTGTAATTCCTTTCTTTGTTAGACAATTTATGGCTGGCGAAGTAGACTAGGTGGTCAACTGTCGTCTCCCCTGGTTGTGCCAAGACAACCCCAAGTGCGATACTGGAAGCGTCAATATGCACGTGGAACTACTTATCCCAATCTGGATGAACCAGAATGGGCACCGTTGCCAGCTTCTCCTTCAAAGTGCCAAGGGCCATCCTGCAATCATCCATCCACTGGAACACTTCTGACTTCCATAGTAACTTTTCCAGAGGAGCAGTGATCTTCGCATAATTTCAGATGAACTATCTGTAATAACCTGTGTTCCCTAGCATTTCCCGCAACGACTTCACCGTTTTAGGGGCTTCCATGTGGACGATCACGACTACCTTGGTAGGGTCGATGCAGACCCCTTGCTGGCATACCACTTGTCCTAACAGTGTGCCGAAGGGAATCGCAAAGACTCATTTCTTCAAGTTCAAGGAAATCTGCAACTGTCGACACCGATCAAAAATTATGCGTAGCAGGGTGGCGTGATCTTTCAACAAACTGTAGACGGTCCAATCATCCAGGTATACTTCCAGTAACTTGTGAATATACTCCCAGAAAGCAGCGATGATGATCTAGGAAAAAACAGCGAGCGCGTTCTTCAACCCGAATGGCATCACGTGGTATGCAAACGAACCCCACTCGGTGGTGAACATCGTCTTCGTTTTGTCCTCTTCCGCAATGCGCACCTGATGGTAGCCCGAAAATCCACCAGTGAAGGAGTAGGCCTCATTCCCCGCAACATGGTCCAACACTTCGTCGCTGAATGGAGTGGGAAAGGGATCATGAATGCAGTTGTTGTTTAAGCTGTGGTAATCCACACAGAAGCGGATTTCTGACTTATCCTTCTTATTCTGAATGACGATGGGACTCACCCACTCTGCTTCTTCCACAGGGAAGATGAGACCTGCTGTCAGCATTTTATCGATCTCCATCTTGACTTTTTCCTTGATCCGCGGGTTTAACCGATAAGGTCGATGCTTTACGGGCCCGACATCCAGTTTCAGCACAATACGCATTTCTCCGAGGTCCCCTTTGATGCCTTTCAAGTCGGCAACCGATGAAGGGAATAGGTCTTCGTATTCCTGGAGGAGGCTGAAAATGTCCTTTGTCATCTCCTCATCCCCGTAATCCCCAACCGTAGCCAATTTAGGTTTTTCCTCTATGCCGATGTTCAACTTCTTTGTCTTCAGCGGGAGTAGATGGACGCCTTCAGTGGTCGGCTCTTCTTTGATGCTCTGCTCTCCTTCCTTCTCTTCGAAATATAGATGCCTCAAGTCCTCCAGAATGTCATCATCTGGCTCATTGTCGACCTGCTGGCAAGCCAGCTCACGCTTGCCCTCCGAATTTGGTGCTAATTTTCTCCCGTCGGTCCCCAGATCACTGAGAAATAGTACCCCCTTGATGGCCTATAATGCTTGGGACACCAGCTCTGTCTCCCCTTCGAAGGAAAAGCACTGAAAAAATTTGTTCGCGACTTCCTGCCAGGAGCTGGTCCCTCTTTTTCTCTCTTCCTCTAAGTACGAGGCATGGGGGATGGTATCTAAGGAGTGGATGAACCGATGTACCCATAGCTCTTCCAAGTACCCTAGACTTTGCCACTACTCCTCACAGGTTTTCAGGTGGTCCCTCGGATCGGAAGTTCCTTGGTACCTGTGCCTACTTCAAGGGCCTTCATCTTCTTTGAACCGTGCCCTCAAAGCCTCCGCCACACAACTCCACCGCGACAGGGTGTTGCGGTGATTTTTCCACCACCTGGCTGATGTGGAGTGTATTGCTACATCCAAAAGTGGTATCCTACTTCCTTCTGGCACCATGTCTTCTACCTTTGCAATGAAGGTATTTACGGCTTGCATGTTCGATAGGGTGGGGTACTCTCTGATCTCAGTGCCAATCCAATGGACTCGGGCAATGTTGGCACATCTTCGCGTGTTGGTCTCATACCCACCTTGCTGCCAGTCTTCCTAGGCTAGTTCTGATCCCAGCTCCGAGCTCTAGACACTGCGCTAGATAACAGAGCCGGTTGTGGTCGGGTTAATATAGTCCTCCCGCTTCCCTGCAGTCATCTGATAAAGGTTGTCCAACATCTGAGCATCCTCCTGGTTATCCATAGTTTCTCTATATCTCAGGCCTTGATACGAGTCGAGAGGCTGAGTGACTCGGACCTCTCCATCTTTGAAAATCATCAGCTCCTTTTTGAGGTCGATGATGGCATAATTCTCAAAAGCCCAGTCGATGCCTAGCAGGGCAGGGTAAGGATCCTTGTCTCCCATGATATCAATAACCTCAAAATCCATGTAAGTCTTCACCCCTGCAATTTCGACCTCGACATCTTCGAGTCGGCCGATCGGCACAATGTAGTACTGGTTCGCCATTCTAAGCTGGATTGGCGAGTAGATCAGTCATGGCCGCCCAAGAGCCTACCACATCTTCCGCGGCAAGATGTTGACGTCAGATCCTAAGTCGAGCATGGTGTCGCTGATCTGAAATCCTGCAACCTACATGTTAAGCCGAAACTCTTTTCCCGTTTTTTGCTTGTTTCGCTTGACCCACTATACATACTGGGGTTCTGTATTCAAGGGTTCCCTCGGCCCTATATTCCCCTGCAGTACGTCCTCCAAGGTATGCTTGATTTGTTCCCACATCGAAGCATTTTCAACAATCTTGAGGAGCAACTGGAGCCACTCCTCAATCAGGGTCCCTGTGGTGCTCTGTTCCCTGGTATCGGTCGTCATGGGTACCTCAAGGCCTTTGGCTCCCCCCAGCTGAGCAAATGTCTCCACCGCCTCCTGGAAGTACTTCTTTTGTGCGTCTGGCCTGATCAATTGTTTCGGGGAAGTGGGCCGGATCCCTCGTACCTGCTCCTTCTCGCGAGCGTCCTCCCCCGTCTTCTTTCCGCCTTGCGTCACAATAGCTACATTATGCATGTTCAGAGTCGCGGTTCCACGAGGTTCAGATTTTACCAGATTCATGCCCCTCTGCCGTGCTCATTCCTCCCACTTCTTGATAATTTCAAGGCAGTCCTATGTTGCATGGGTGTTCACGCGGCACTGGGAACACCATGGGCGTCTGGGAAGGGGGCATTCCCGGGCCACGTGACCCTCCTAGTCACAGTTGTAGCATTTCAGTCAACCCCGTCCCCCTGTGTGACCCCCATGCATACTGCCTCCTCTACCCTTGGAAGCCTCGTTCACCCTATAGGAAGGTCGGTCCAATCGGTCCGCTAATGCGTCGAGAGCTCTGCACTGCTCGGTGTTGTGAGTCGTGGAAGAAAAAAACTCACAGTATACGTTGTTTGGGACATTGGAGTACTTTTTCAATATTGGACACATCCGAGTTTGATGCCCCATCGTCCGAGAAATTTTGAAATATTCCGTGGAGGTTTGGTTTGGTTGAGGTGGGAACCCCGCGTAAGGTTGTTGCGGTTGGTATACCCCCTGTGGATTCATCACCGCGCCACCCCCATTAGGTGGACCCCCCTGTATTTCCACGACCAAGGGACCCACACCCGAGCTATGCAACCGAGGACACTCAGTTGCCACGTGCCCTTTGACCAGACAGTGTGTGCACCAAACGTTTGGCCTGGCTGGTCTTATAGGCTGCATCTCCTCGAGATTTTCAGTCAGACTGGCGATCTGATGTTGAAATCCCAACAAGGAAGGATCCTGCAGGGCTAGCCCTCCCCGATATTCCTGAGGGTAGCCCGCCTTTACCTCTATCTTCATGGCCTGCTCCAGAGCATCCTGAAAATTGTCAATCTTCTGCTGGGTGAGAGGGGTTCATGTCAAGGGAAGCAGAGCCTTGATGAACCAGTCCCTCTGATGGTTTGGTTCGATCGGGTAGCTAAGTTTCTCGATCACATCCTTGAACCTATGCATCAGCTCCCATGCAGTTTCTCCTTCTTTCTGCTTAATCTCCCAGAGCTCGGACAGACCCTGCTGGTCTGTTTGGGGGAGCTTAAATTCTCAGACAAAATCCTGCTTAACATCTGTGATTGTTGGATTTGGGTGGGCCTCTGACCACTTTATGAACCATCGTAGAGCCCTTTCTCTGAGTGTGGTTTGGAACTCTATTAGCTTCCCTGTGTCTGGCATCTGCCTAGCCCTCCATATGGCTTCACAGAGATACCAGTGTTGCTCCACATCATCGTTACCTCAGCCAGAAAATTCTAGATACTAGGTGAATGACCCAGCCATATTTACTTGCGAAGGTGTGACTAGAATAAACCCTCCGGGTCCTTGTTGTGTGACTATACCACTAGGAACTGCAATATTACTAGTAAATCTACTATTAACGTGTGACACTGAACTGCTATGCAATCGACTCAATGCTTGTAACTTAAATAAAATATTACTTAAAGGTTTATAGAGTACCATGGGAAGGTAGGGATCCTTGCCATGCAAACTTTGGGAAGTAGGACTACCTGGAGAGATGAATGTCGTCCGCTCTTGAAACAACCGTTGCATCATGACGTACCATTCACCATCGAAACTTTCTTCAGGCTGCACGCCTGCATCGTCTTCATCAATCATCATCTCCCTTTCTCTCCTAGCTAGGCTCCCATACACCCGCCGCACTCCCACAGCAGTCCCTTCCCTCTCTAGGGTACCCGCCTGAGTGTCCATAATTCCTATCCTCTGAGGCGCCTCCTCTTGGTTCTTCTTACCCCATCGTTTCAACTCCTGCATCACCCTTTCTCACCACCTGTCAGCGATATGCACCCTCCGATGTGCACGTCACTCCCTCAACCTCCTTGCTGCCTCAACATCCATTCCCCCACTTCCCTACTTCACACTTCACATGGCATCTATCCCTTCGGGCCTTCCCCCAGCACTGGAGGTTTATGCTTCCATGCTCGATTTTTGGAATTCCATCAGCCCTTAATCCACCATCAGGGCCTTAATCCATAGCAGGATCTCCTTGAGCAGCTTCCCTCTTTGCCCGGAGCAGAAGATAGCCTCAGCCTTCAAGAAGGATTGGTAGCACTCTGCGGCAAACTTCACAATATATCCGTACAAAGTGGTCTCTACCCAAAAGTCCACCGCACGGGTCAACTCAGTATCCAGCCGATGCAGGGCAACCAGATCTCTATGCACCCACTTGTGTTGGATCTTCTGCAAGTTATCTCTAGGCACCTTGGTCTGCAACCTCCGCAACCAATTATAGCGGTTGCTAGGGAATTTTCCCCAGAGGATCTCGTAGGTATCACTGGCGGAATCCAAGAAAAGAATGAGATCCTTGAGCACCCTCTCCTTTTGATTCGTCAGCTCCGCTTGCTGAGCAATAAACTGGTCCAGATGGTTATCCCACCATCTCCGTATTTCTCCTTCGAAGACCCTCGATACCATGATCTAGTTCCCCTCAGAATGTGTAGTTTCCCAGCAAAGGAACCATTTGTTGGCGAAGAAACAGGTCTCGAAGGCAAGACCCAGGTTCAGAGATTGGGGCCAACAAGGAAATCCACTGTAGTCTAGAACCACGCCGGCATTGTCACCCTACTCCGAAGAGCATAGAGTCTGACCCGAGGCGTGCCGTGACCACATGCAGAAGGGGAATAGATCGATAGTGGTGGAAGGATCCGCAACTCGTGATTAATATAGAATTGATTACATAAATATCATCGTATACGCAAGAACATTCAGAATATTGAACAGATAATAAGCAAATAAAATTTTAAGACATCACAGACATTATGCATGCATGTAACTCATATAATAAGACAACAACCTGCAATTATATTGATAACTTCCAGCCAGATCCAAAGTTACATCGCTTCCACAAGAAGAGCTTACAATTTTTTTACAGACGTCTCATAGGACAGAAATATAGATAAGAGAAGCTGAGGAACTACAAAGATATCATGGTCGGAATAGATCTCTCCTGCAACATCCACTCGATCCTCTTCAATCGCTCTGCATTCGTCTCTCTTCCTTCGACCGGGTGACAGCTATTTATTCTCCTGCCATCGCAACTGCTAGTTCCTCTTGTGTTCTTCTTTAGCTTCTTTCAGCTTCTCTCTTGTTGTCTATGATTTTTGCTCCCTATCTTCTGCTATATCTTCTCTTCATCTGCTCTTATGCATCCGCTTTCTTCAGCTATCTCCTGTTCCCCCGCAACCTCGGTAGCTCCACTACTCAGCGTAGTTGCGGCTTGGTTGCGACTGCCATGTGTCGATATGCAACCCAAAAATCTTCTCTTTATTCAAAATTCAAAACAAGGGCCCCAACACACAATCATGCCAACTAAGTTACATGTTAAAAAGCTTAGGTTGTAAACAACTTGTCGAAAACAATAATCTGAGGGCATGATGTTTAACCCTTGTCATTTTATTTGCAACATCATTCCATTCTCTAACGCGTGAACTTGGTCAACTATATAGACAACCCGTGTTTAAATAAAAACATCAAAATAAACTTTTTTAATATTCATGAAAATGTTTTAACACAAAACAGATAAAAATATTTTAATTATTATCGTGTAATACTAAACTCATATTCAAGCTTTGGATGTTTTTTAAATGGAAATGATACCAATTATTTTAAATTTAATAGTAAAAATAAAAAACAAAATCAAAACAAACATTAAAAATACAATCAAACAATAGAGAAAGTATATCATGGAATGAACATTGCAATTATAAGAATTTTTTTTACCTATCCACCAATGTCTTGTCTAGCATTCCTAAAACATTTCCTTGCCCAAAATAACCATGAGGTGAAAGAATCAAAACATTAAAAACCATAGGAATCCCAACTATAAAATTTCCAAATTCGATGGCTCAGGTTATTGAAGGATCTCGAATGAAAAATGAATCATATCCAAGACATGCTCTTCATTTCTCCCCATCCTTTTCCCAATCCCATTTCCTATAACATGTCCACACCAAATTCAAGTAACAATCAATCGAAGGCATTGATATATTTTTTTTATCTTTTATATCTATAAAATTTGAATCTGATTTGTTTCAGGAACATCTTAATTCATATTTAAAGCCTTCCTATCATGAGAAGGTATTAATCAAGTAGGACATCAGAAAAATCAAACTTAATGAGGTCCTCAAATAATTCCTACAATATCAATATTTTTCTTGTTGTGATATCTTGGGTAGAAAAAATAACATATATGAAAAAGAAAAATCCATATATTACTTGTGTTCAAACTCTGTATATGGTGTATTCATAAGAATATTTTTAAGATATTCTTCTGGATTTACCAAAGCAAACTATAGCTTGGTTAAACTCTATATCCTTTCATTTAGCATAATTTTTTGCAAGATAAATGTCACACATTATTATTTTCCATTTCTCAACATGCTACAAATGATAAATTTAAAGTCACATAAAACCAAGAGAAAACTATTTTTCTAAACAAAACAAACAAACAAATAGTGCCTATAAAAATTTACACCTTAGAAATTACTCTGCCACTTGCATGGGATAAAGTTGATATTATTTGAACCATATTTAGGTCATACTTAATAGGATATTCGTATGTTTACTGTGATTTAAATTTGGTGTTAAAATAAATATATAAATCCTAGTTATTATCAGTGAAATTCAAGTATAATTCAAAAAAAGGTAACGTCATTGCAAGTTACTGGAGAAAGAAACATCTTCATAATTGGGCTTCTCTATTTTAGTTTGATTTGAATTGACTTTGTATTTGAATATATAGTTTTATCTAATGAAGTGAAATAGAAATATGAGAATCGAAATAGCCTAGACAATGCCAAACCTTGATTTCCTGGTTATCCATACCTATCGCCTAGCCTTGTTAAAATAATGTTCTTTAAATTATTCAAAGAGTAGAATGAATTTGCTACAAAAAAAATTGTGGTCATCATGATATTGATCATAAGCTCCAAAAATAAAGTTGGTAATTGGGTTTATCTTTGGTGTTTGTGAGGAATGATCGTTATCCTTCCCACCCAATTTAAATTTCCATAACTGACGTGTTGAGCTCATAACAAGAATATTGGTGTAATGACATTGAACCTTGTTGTTGACTGGCATTCATTAAGGTGAATATTTTTATAACTGTTCTTTCTAATTCACTCCAAAAAAATTAGCCAATTTCTACATGAGTATTACATGCAAGATCTAAGCCATTTAAACTCTATCCACATTGTTATCACTATAGTAAATTTTCTATCAGAAATATTTAAAACTTTGTAACTTGCTAGAGGTAACCAAGAACCTCTTTTAGAATTCAGGATCTAGCCTTCCTGAGTTCCGGAGAGGGATCTCTCCTTAAGATTTAACTTTGTTTTATAATTGGATTTTAGGCTAGTTATGAGTGGATAGTGGGACTTTTTTTGAAAATGTGGTGGGAATAAAATATGTTTCAGGGTAAACCAAAGGGATCTACCAGACCATTGGGCTATGGAGTCAACTTTCTAGGCAAGCAGAGCTAGGAAATAAGACTTAAAGATGCAAATATACTAAGGGAAAGGTAGATGACCTTCAAAGGATTTTGAATAGGCTTTGTTGATGGAATGGGTGAAATCTGAACAAAAGGGCACTTAAGAATATTTAATTTACAGAAAAGAAGATTGAAGGAGGGGATCAAACAGGGACCTAGAGCAATTAAGAATTCTATAGTTCGGTTATCAAGAAAAAAACATAATAATGCCAAATATTAAAAAACAGGGAGCTTTTTATCACTAATCCTGTCTAAATTCTCCTAGTTGATCATTAAATATAGAAACACATTAAAATGAATGTATGGAATCTTTTGAAAGAAAAACAATGAAAACAGGAAAAAGACTAGACTTATCTGGTCAGCACAAGAATCCTGAGTTATGATGTCTTTAATCTCAATTCCAGTCTGCTGCTTTGCTAATTGACTCACACCACTTCATATATCCAGAAAAATTACTATAGTAGTCTTGATAAATTTTATTCCACACAAAAATACTTCAAAGAGTGAAGTATTTATACAAATTCTAAACTAGAATATCTTGAAAAGATATCAAGATTGGTTCACAAATATCTCTAACTGTTTTACATAAATAGAACTTAAGTAAAGGACACTCAAGACTAATGCATCTATTTGGAACTATTTTTTATGGATAGGTGATGACTAAGAGGAGAATTCGAATTTGATCCAACTCTTAGTTGATGATGAGGCATCCAAGTCACTAATTGCTTCCTTTCTTTGTGCATTCTGATCCAACAATTCTGCAAACTTGGGGTCCAATGATATATTTTTATTTCTCAATAAAAAATAGATATGTAAAAAGTGAAAGAGGTTATTTTAGATAAATATGTTGGTGAAATAAATTTCTTTCAGTTTCCTAAAATTCCTCTCCAGCTGTGCACCATAGACTCTGCAAAAAGATGTGTAAAACATAGTTTTATAGAGTCTGAAAACTTGGCTGTAAAGATGTGCATGTATCTCTCATTCTGAAATGACTGTGAAAAGAGTGAGATAGGTTTTTGTCTATGGTTATATTAAGAAAAAAAACCTCCTTCATTTTTGTATGATGTATTTCTTATTGGCCACCATCTTCTCTGCAAAATTATGACTTAACAGGAAGTTTCTGCAAAAAGTGCTCTCCAATATTGTTTAATATTTCCCAATCCATAAGGGTTGTTAGAAAAGTGAGAGAGTTTTTTGTAGATTTCCCTCTTAAGAACATAAACCTCCTTCAGTTTTGCAAAATTAAACCTGGATTAGTCACAATAGTTTCTGCAAAACAATGGCTTAAACATGAATTTCTGCGAAAATGTTCCTTCTTGTTGTGTTTTCATCTTTTCACCTTTTTGTTTCTTTTAACTGTTTTACTTTCACTTTAGATAAACTTCATTGTTGGTGAAATTATTTTCATCTCTTTTTACCATTTTACTGCCTCTGTATTTACTTTTACTGTTTACCTTTGACTTCTCTGTAACTTTGTTTTGACCTTTCACTCTAACTTTTACCTAATACACTTTAACCACTGATACTCTTTGATTGTTCTGTTTTCAGTGTCATTGTGAATTATGATTTCACTTTCACCATTCACTGTGAAAATTTCATCATTCTGATCTCTCTCTGACTTGATTTTATTTTTTATTTGTATACAAACTGTTTGTTGAATGAAGCTTTTTTGAATTAAAATCTGAGAATTTGGAGCAAACAATTTTGTCAACTAGTATTGAAATTGTTGGCCAAATTTCATATTATGATAATAACCTGCAAAAATCAAACAATTTGTTAATGAAAACTTGGCTGCAGGGAGGTGATTGGATATTCTTCAAAGATTTGTGGAATGAGATCAGTTTGTGGAGGTTTAACTCTGTTTTTTAGGCATTGTTAGGCTTACCTCTGCAAGTTTAAACAGTTTGCAGGAGTATTTCATTTTAACAGAGGGAATTTTGAGCAATTCTTGCGTAAATATAGTCTTCAATTGGTATTTTAGTGCTCAATTCGGAATCTGAGAGATGAAAAATTGGGTTAAGACAGGAAACAAGGGTTTCCTGAATGGTTGAGACTATAAAAGATGACTGTTTAGGAGATTTGTAGGTTCAAAGACCTTTTCAAGCCATGGAAATGTTTTTTTTTCAAGGGTTTATACTGAAGATTGAAATTAAAATAAAGACTTTTGATATCGATATGTTGTAGTTGAAAGGTGTCTCTAACCTTCAAACAGAGATTATGTTGGTCAAAATGGAGCTTTCAAGCGTGAAATGGGTCTTTAAAGTATAAAATAGGCACATAGAGGGTAAACATTGGATTCGGGAACCGAAAAGGCTTTACATGAGATTTACCAGTCGGGCAAAGCTTATAACGTTCACATAAACCTTATAAAAAAGGTTTTAACCTTTATTATAAACCTTATAAAATGTAATATTGGTGAGTTACATATCTGGCAGAAAAATTTTATTGTTTGAACTGTGGAAAACCACTGGTGGTTTTCACGTTGGCTGCAGGCAGTAAGCTGTTTTTGGCTTTTGGAACATGATCAAATGAAAAGGGGGCACGTTGCATTGGGTTGTATTGGAAAACAACTTTTATCGCGCGATTTTCATAAAACATGGGTCGGGCACTTTATTTGCGCGATATAAGTTTCAGGTTGTCGGATCTAACATCGGAAAGCGAACAGTCAGGATTAAATGAAAAGATGCGGCAAAAGTATAGTGGGACTAGGGCATCGATTATTGACCATTGATCTGGAGGATGGAAGATCAACGGTGATCACTTAACGCGATGAGTTGTGGTGTGGTTGGGGACTGGAGCTTTCGGGTTAAATATAAATCGTTAGATCTTAATAGTAAATGTAGATCCAACGGTTGACATACAACACGATGGGAAGGTTAAGATTATACAAGAATCGTTGGAATGTGAAGGGATGATCGGACGGCTATAAAGCAATGCGATAGGATGTGAAGAGATATGGGGATAAGAATATCGTGTTTGTTTGGAGTCGTAGGATCAAATGAGTGTTAGGGATCGGAGGGTCAATATTGAATCCGATAGTTGAAAGATATACGAAGGTTTTTATATATAAAACAGGCATTATACATAAAAAAAGGTGGTCAGGAGGGGTAAAAGGGCTTTGAACCAAGGTTAATATTTGCGAAGATGTCGTGGGGAAATGGTTAGGTTATAGTTTTAACCTTGGTTAAAGGGAGTCAGGAAATAAACAAAGGGATGGGTTTTGAAGTTTAGTTTAAACAAAACTTCGATATTTTTGTTTTAAACACATAATAAAACATGTTTAAAGGTTTTTCACATATATTTATTATATAGTAAATTAAATCAAAGTGATTTAACTACCATAGGGGCGTGGTATTTATATAACGATATATTTAGCCAAAGGGGGTATAAAGTGGGTTTTTTATTTAAACATTTGGGAATAAATAACTTTGGCTAAAATTTTATTAATGGGTTTTTGGGGCTATTTTATAAAAGGGAATTATATCATATAGGAAAAGGTTATTCTATAGGGAGTTATTATGTAAGTTAAAGTTAATATGACAAGGGGACAAGGCATATTCAAAATACATTAACATAACCAAGAAAATTGAAGATTAAAGGCAAATTTGCATCATAATATTTTCACCACTTTAAATTATGATAAAATGTAATTTTGAGGGTTTAATGTTTTAAAATTATGTAGGAAGTTAATCAAATGGGAATTAAAGTATCTTTAAGTAAAAATGAGGTTTTACTTAGGATTATTCCGGGTATGAATGCATGAAATGAAATAATAATGTGAGTTTGAGGGATTAATATAGACATTTACCATTTTTCAACTAATCAGCCATATAGCCTTGGGTCTGGTCCCAACAAAAGTCAAGGAAATGCCTTGAGCCTTTCTGACTGATAGCTTAGAATGTTTAATGGCTATGGGAAGGGGAAGTTAGTTATTTGCAACCCTGGTGAATAATATTTACATTGATGCTTCTCACCTTCTTCTACCTACCCAATTTTACATGCTAACATTTTTTCTTCCATTTTGATCAGGTGCATTTGTGCTAGCAACCTTTACAACATTTATTCTTTCCGAAAGAAATAAAAATATATAATTCTACACTTATTTCATCCATGAATCCAGATTAAACTGTTGGATTCACTTATTCTCTACCTAACTACTGAATTGTCGTGATTAAATTATATGACAATTCTTTATTCTCTATCTACAATAAGTGAAATTGAAACATGACAAGTCAAGATTAAACTGTTTAACTCATCATGGATTATGGCATTTATTGACACTCTGCCATAATCAACTGCAAAAGGTAAAAGTAGTGGCATTTAGACTTGCACACTTTCATGTTTTATTCATCTTTTTCTTTTGGGGTTTCTTATTTTTTCTAGGTCCTTTGATTTTTCTTTAAGGACTTTTTACCCTTCTTTTTGTTTTTTTGATTTTTTTTTATTTTTTACTAAATATGGGAATACAACTTGCAGAAGACAAAGTATGTACATATTTACAAGACTACCATCAGTCAAATCAAAATTATGAATATTATATTTATAGGTTGCTAACATCAGCTTCACATGGGGATGGCATCTCCTTGTGAGATGTCAAGAACATCGTTGACTAGTAGCCTTCATCTTTGACCTTTGACGATCTTAGTAAGTGTCATCTGTATTCTGCAAAATTAAATATGATCTAAAACTAAAACAACACACAACAATTTTCAAACCAACTTATAGATCTTAAACATATTTAGGACCTCATTTTTGGATTTAATCTTAATGATTTATTTCAAACTAGCTGAAAATTGAAAACTGAAATAAGCTGAAAATTGAAAACTAAGATAAGATGAAATCCTACCAACTTACTCTAATCATTTGTCCAACTGCTGGTTAGGTAAAATGAAATAAACAATGCAACCATTCGAGCATTATGTACTTTGATATATTTTGTTGCATTTTCTTTTTGATTATCAAAACTGTACTTCTACAACCTATTAGAAACTTGTCAACAAATGAGAGAATAAGGAAATAATTGATTTCCTTTGTTGACTCTAGAAATTGTACAAAATGATCTTCCAAAATATATACACTGATTTTTAACTGATCTAAACAACTGTACATTTTTTTCTGGATGGCCTCCATGCCATGAATCTGAAATGTTATTTTCATCTTTATCTCCCTGCAAAATTTCAGATAAGATTTGTGATGATATTCCTACTGATTGTAATGTTTGACTGTTGAAATTATTATCATCTTGATTCTGAAAATCATAGTTAGTTAATGAAGGAAGGCTTTGAATGCATTCAATATTCAACATATCTGCTATTGGATCATGAAAATTTTGAGAAAATTGTTGCAACTTATGGCTTATAGGATTCCATGGGACTTCATAAACTTCAACAAGTTTCTCATCCTTTTCTTTAAATATGTTATACCACATTTCTTTTAAACGCTGAAATGATTCAAAAAATAGTGGTATGGAACTTTCTTGTATCATTTGATCATTTATTTCAATGGAATTTGATAATTGTAATTGTCAAACTGGAATATCTTGATAAATAGTTTCATTATCTTCTTTGTTTTCAATCACAATTCCTAAATATTGCTGATTATTGATGGCATGAAAGTTGTCTCTAATGAACTGAAATGAAGCAAAACAAAGAGGTAAAGAACCTTCACTTATTTCCACATTTTCTGCTCTTTCTTCCTCACTCTCATGGCTGATCTGTATTGGCTGATTACTATCTTCAATCTACTGAAACTGCATTTCTTCATCCTCCAAACTAGCTTCTGATTGCTCTATAAAGTTAGCTTGAGTTTGGAGAACATAACTATCATCATAATGATCATAATTAGGCACATCATCAAAAGAAGGAATGTCATAAAACATACACATTAGATCAACAAATTCCTCTTCCTCATATTGATTTGTAATTTCATTTTCTGATCTATAATACTTGGAATTAGCAGGAATTTGTTCATGGTTATCAACCTCTTCTATTTCTTCATGGTGATTTTGAATAAAAAAATCATCTTTCATAGTGATCTCCTATTTTCTTTCATCTAGTTTTCTTACCAAAAGGCTAAGTTTTACCTCTGCAATATTTTTCTTTACCTCTTCTTCTGCTTTCAACTTTTCCTGTCTGATTTGCAGATTAACTTCTACATCAACTGCATTGTTTTGCATCTATACAAGTGTTTTTGGATCTCTTTCTCTTAATCAAAATTCTATTTTTTAGATTAAAGGCACTTGGATAATGCAAGAGAGTTGAATCATGATGAGGTCTAATATTTTCTAGCATTGAATAATAAACTTGATTAAATCTGTCAGAAAATTTTTGTATTGTTTCATTTGGATGTCTTTTTAACTGATTATATTCTTCCATGATCACAAAAGGATTAACTTCGATTATCCATCTATCAAGGAAAACTTTGATAAACTGCTGGAAATTTGAGATGCTAGAATTAGGGAGATTTTTGAACCAACTCTTTATTCTATTTTGCAAAGAAAGAGAGAAAAGTATGATTTTAACATCATCTTCATCAATCTCAAATAAATCCAAATAATTCTCAAAACCTTGAATATGTTTTTGGGAAGTGATACCATTCTCTCCATCAAATCTAGGAAGATATTTGTAGTAGTTTTTAGGAAAATCATGGAGTATAGGAGGTAAAGTAAGGGGCTTATATCTATCTGGAACTTTATATGGTAAAGGAATATGTAAAAGGATTGTAAGATTAGTCTTGAATATTTGAGGCTTCTTAATTGGAAAATGATCATCATTAGATTCAGAAGAAAGCTTCTCAAAGAGATTAGGAGAATTATTATTTACAATCTTCAAAGGAAAATAATTAAAGACTGATCTAAGATCTTCTATAAAATACAATATACATTGATTTTTTTTTTTAATGAGAAAGAACATGATGTCTTGGATTAAGATCCAAGTTGAAAGCCTGATCTTTTTATATTGTTCTTTGAGGTTCATTCCTCCAGTGGAGTCTTGATTGTGAAATTGATTTGGAGTCGCCAGGTGGATGATTTTAACCTTTGTGTGTCTGATCGTTGTCCACCATCATAGATCAGATTTGAAACTGTAAAATATTTTTGAAGAAAATGTTAGTTTCCCTTAGCGGAGTCGCCATTATGTTAACACTCTAGTAAATTTTCTATTAGAAATATTTAAAAATTTGTAACTTACTAGAGGTAACCAAGAACCTCTTTTAGAATTCAGGATCTAGCCTTCCTGAGTTTTGGAGAGGGATCTCTCCTTAAGATTTAGCTTTGTTTTATAATTGGATTTTAGGATAGTTATGAGTGGATAGTGGGACTTGTTTTGAAAATGTGGTGGGAATAAAATATGTTTCAAGGTAAACCAGAGGGATCTACCAGACCATTGGGCTATGGAGTCAACTTTCTAGGCAAGCAGAGCTAGGAAATAAGACTTAAAGATGCAAATATACTAAGGGCAGTGTAGATGACCTTCAAAGGCTTTTGAATAGGCTTTGTTGATGGAATGGGTGAAATCTGAACAAAAGGGCACTTAAGAATCCTTAAGTTATAGAAAAGAAGATTGAAGGAGGGGATCAAACAGGGACCTAGAGCAATTAAGAAGTCTATAGTCCGGTTATCAAGCAGAAAACATAATAATGCCAACTAGTAAAAAACAAGGAGCTTTTTATCACTACTCCTGTCTAAATTCTCCTAGTTGATCATTAAAGATAGAAACACATTAAAATTAATGTATGGAAACTTTTGAAATAAAAACAACAAAAACAGGAAAAAGACTAGACTTATCTGGTCAGCACAAGAATCCTGAGTTATGATGTCTTTAATCTCAATTCCAGTCTGTTGCTTTGCTAATTGACTCGCACCACTTCAATATATCCAGCAAAATGACTTTATTAGTCTTGATAAATTTTATTCCACACAAAAATACTTCAAAGAGTGAAGTATTTATACAAATTCTAAACTAGAATAGCTTGAAAAAATATCAAGATTGGTTCACAAATATCTCTAACTGTTTTGCATAAATAGAACTTAAGTAAAGGACACTCAAGAATAATGCATATATTTGGCACTTTTTTTTATGGATAGGTGAGGACTAAGAGGAGAATTCGAATTTTATCCAAGTCTTAGTTGATGATGAGGCATCCAAGTCACTAACTGCTTCCTTTCTTTGTGCATTCTGCTCCAACAATTCTACAAACTTGGGGTCCAATGACATCTTTTTATTTCTCAATCCGAAATAGATATGTAATAATTGAAAGAGGTTACTGTAGATATATATGTTGGTGAAATAAACCTCTTTAATTTTCCTAAAATTCCTCTCCATCTGTGCACAATAGGCTCTGCAAAACGCTGTTTAAAACAAAGTTTTACAGAGTCTGAAAAATTGGCTGTAAAGATGTGCATGTATCTCTAATTCTGTATTAACTGTGAAAAAAGTGAGATAGGTTTTTGTATATGGGTATCTTTGGAACAAAAAACTCCTTCATTTTTTTATGAGGTATTTCTTATTGGCCACCATCTTCTCTGCAAAATTATGACTTAACATGGAGTTTCTGCAAAAAGTTCTCTCCAATATTGTTTAATATTTCCCAATCCATAAGGGATGTTAGAAAAGTGAGAGAGGCTTTTGTATAGTTCCATCTTAATAACATAAACCTCCTTCAGTTTTGAAAAATTAATCTTATATTGGTCACAATAGTTTCTGCAAAACAATGGCTTAAACATGAATTTCTGCAAAAATGTTCCTTCTTGTTGTGTTTTCATCTTTTCACCTTTTTGTTTCTTTTAACTGTTTTACTTTCACTTTAGATAAACTTCATTGTTGGTGAAAGTATTTTAATCTCTTTTTACCATTTTACTGCCTCTGTATTTACTTTCACTGTTTACCTTTGACTGCTCTGTAACTTTGTTTTGACCTTTCACTCTGACTTTTACCTGATACACTTTAACCACTGATACTCTTTGATTATTCTGTTTTCAGTCTCATTGTGAATTATGATTTCACTTTCACCATTCACTGTGAAAATTTCATCATTCTGATCTCTCTCTGACTTGATTTTATTTTTTATTTGTATACAAATTGTTTGTTGAATGAAGCTTTTTTGAACTAAAATCTGAGAATTTGGAGCAAACAATTTTGTCAACTAGTATTGAAATTGTTGGCCAAATTTCATATTATGATAATAACCTACAAAAATCAAACAATTTGTTAATGAAATCTTGGCTGCAAGGAGGTGATTGGATATTCTTCAAATATTTTTGGAATGAGATCAGTTTGTGGAGGTTTAACTCTGTTTTTTAGGCATTGTTAGGCTTACTTCTGCAAGTTTAAATAGTTTGCAGGAGTATTTCATTTTAACAGAGGGAATTTTGAGCAATTCTTGGGTAAAGATAGTCTTAAATGGGTATTTTAGTGCTCAATTCGGAATCTGAGAGATGAAAAACTGGGTTAAGACAGGAAACAAGGGTTTCCTAAATGGTTGAGACTATAAAAGATGACTTTTTAGGAGATCTGTAGGTTCAAAGACCTTTTCAAGCCATGGAAATGTTTTTTTTTTCAAGGGTTTATACTAAAGATTGAACTTAAAATAGAGGCTTTTGATGTCGATATGTTGCAGTTGAAAGGTGTCTTTGGCCTTCAAACAGAGATTATGTTGGTCAAAATAGAGCTTTCAGGCGTGAAATGGGTCTTTCAGGTATAAAATAGGCACACAGAGGGTAAACATCGGATTCGGGAACTGGAAAGGATTTACCAGAGGTTTACCAGTCGGGTGGAGCTTATAACATTCACATAAACCTTATAACAAAGGTTTTAACCTTTATTATAAACCTTATAAAATGTAATATTGGTGAGTTACATATCTGGCGGAAAATTTTTATTGTTTGAACTATGGAAAACCATTGGTGGTTTCACGTTGGCTGCAGGCGGTAAGCTGTTTTTGGCTTTTGGAACACGATCAAATGAAAAGGTGACACGTTGCATTGGGTTGTATTGGAAAACAATTTTTATTGCGCGATTTTCATAAAACATGGGTCGGGCACTTTATTTGCGTGATATAAGTTTCGGGCTGTCGGATCTAACATCGGAAAGCGAATGATCAGGATTAAATGAAAATATGCGAGGAAAGTATAGTGGGACCAGGGCATCGATTATTGACCGTTGATCTGGAGGATGGAAGATCAACGATGATCACTTAACGCGATGAGTTGTGGTGTGGTCGGGGACTGGAGCTGTCGGGTTACATATGAATCGTTAGATCTTAATAGTAAATGTAGATCCAACGGTTGACATAAGATGCGATGGGAAGGTTAAGATTATGAAATAGAAATATTTCGTTTAACAAGAATCATTGGATTGTGAAGGGATGATCGGACGGCTATAAAGCAGCGCGATAGGATGTGAAGAGATATGGGGATAAGAATATCACGTTTGTTTGGAGTCGTAGGATCAAATGAGTGTTAGGGATCAGAGGGTCAATATTGAATCTGATAGCTGAAAGATATACGAAGGTTTTTATATATAAAACAACGTTATACATAAAAAAGGTGGTCGGGAGGGGTAAAAGGGCTTTGAACGAGGGATAATATTTGCGGAGATGGGATATATATCGCGGGGAAATGGTTAGGTTATAGTTTTAACCTTGGTTAAAGGGAGTCGAGAAATAAACAAAGGGATGGGTTTTGAAGTTTAGTTTAAACAAAACTTCGATATTTTTGTTTTAAACACATAATAAAACAAGTTTAAAGGTTTTTCACATATTTTTATTATATAGTAAATTAAATCAAAGTGATTTAACTACCATAGGGGCGGGATATTTATATAACGATATCTTTAGCCAAAGGGGGTATAAAGTGGGTTTTTTATTTAAACATTTGGGAATAAATAACTTTGGCTAAAATTTTATTAATGGGTTTTTGGGGCTATTTTATAAAAGGGAATTATATCATATAGGAAAAGGTTATTCTATAGGGAGTTATTATGTAAGTTAAAGTTAATATGACAAGGGGACAAGGTATACTCAAAATACATTAACATAACCAAGTAAAGTGAAGTTTTAAAAGGAAAATTTGCATCATACTAACCTCATCACTTTAACTTATAATAAAATGTAATTTTGAGGGTTTAATGTTTTCATGTGATGAAGGAAATTGGTTAAATGAGAATTATAGTATTCTTTAAGTAAAAATGAGGTTTTACTTAAGATTATTTTAGGGGAATGAATGCATGAAATGGAGCAATGATGTGATTCTGAGGGATTAATATAGACATTTTACATTTTCCACTTATCAGCCATAGAGCCTTGGGTCTGGTCCCAACAAAAGTCAAGGAAATGCCTTGAGCCTTTCTCACTGATAGCTTAGAATGATAAATGACTATGGGGAGGCGAAGTTAGTTATTTGCAGTCCTGGTGAATGATATTTACATTGATGCTTCTCACCTTCTTCTACCTACCCAATTTTACATGCTAACATTTTTTCTTCCATTTTGATTAGGTGCATTTGTGCTAGCAACCTTTACAACATTTATTCTTTCTGAAAGCAATAAAACTATCTAATTCTACACTTATTTCATCCATGAATCCAGATTAAACTGTTGGATTCACTTATTCTCTACCTAACTACTGAATTGTCATGATTAAACTGTATAACAATTCTTTATTCTCTATCTACAACAAGTGAAATTGAAACATGACAAGTCAAGATTAAATTGTTTAACTCATCATGGATTATGGCATTTATTGACACTCTGCCATAATCAACTGCAAAAGGTAAAAGTAGTGGCATTTAGACTTGCACACTTTCATGTTTTATTCATCTTTTTCTTTTGGGGTTTCTTATTTTTTCTAAGTCCTTTGATTTTTCTTTAAGGACGTTTTACCCATCTTTTTGATTTTTTTATTTTTTTTATTTTTTACTCAATATGGGAATACAACTTTTAGAAGGAAAAGTATGTACATATTTACAAGACTACCATTAGCCAAATCAAAATTATGAATCCTATATTTATATGTTGCTAACACACATAACATGCATGTTTCCTATCTGAAAGTGCCTTTCAACATGTAGAGGAATTGATCCACATTTACAAAGGTGTTTCAATTGTAAAAAAGAAGAGAACATGTGAATCTTTATGGATGCTCTGTTTTCAAGGTAGGAGAGTCCACAAACTGATATATATATATATATATATATATATAAAGAAAAAAAAGAAAAAAAAAAGAAAAAAAGAAAAGAAAAAACTTCTACATTTGAATTCAATGTCGGAAGATATTTCATATCAGAAGCTGATTTTCCTTGGTGGAATTTTTTCCTCCCTACTATCTATTGAAACTTTGAGTTATAGAGAACTAGGTTCACTTCTACATGCCTGCTTGATATGGTGTCCACCTCTTGGTTGAACTCACTATATATGTTATGTGTATTACAAGGTTCACCAAACTTCATCCTTCAGGTTTAAATTCATTGTACCTAAAAAAATTAAGGTTATTGAAATCTCATGGCCATTGATTGAGTCGAAAACTCAAGCTTGACACCTCATATCACATCTCAAACACATAATCTATCGTTAGATTTGTTGTGTCTTTCATAATTTTTTATTATTATTAATGTTGATGTCTTACTATTTTATGTTATAATTCATTTTAAACTACTTTATTGTAATTGAATGCTCCTCTAATTTTTGGATCCTTGCATCAACTGGATGATTGATGTGGAATATATAAAATTCTGAACCCTTCTTATCTTTCCAAATCCATCGAAATAGTGGCAACCTTTACTTCTGTGAAGTTTCTGGTTGCTGCTTGGAATTGGTGTCTTCCTCTTGGTTTAACTCTCGGTAGATGTGATGGAATGAGACATAGGTCTAGTTAGTGGATACTTATTTGTAATTGAATTATTCTTTGATTTTTCGATCCTTGCATCCACTTATGCCCAATTTGGAATCCCCATAAATATATAAACTTCTCAACCTTTATCCTACCAAACCATAAAAAATAGTGGCAACCTTTATTTCTGCACTACACATAATCCACATTCAAAAGAAATATGATTAGAATTTATGATGATGAGGATTTACCTGGTCAGTTTGAGTGGTATCTCTTTTAATGCACTATCAAGGAAACCATGTGGTGAACTTGTGGAGATTTCTAGTTTTTTTGGACTTTGTCTTTTTTCTGGGAGATTTTTGACTAGCTAAGGTAGGCTCCATCTATTTAAGGAAGATTCCAAGAGATGAGACTTATGTATCTTGAATCAAGGAAAAAATATTGTGAGCCAAATATCCCAAAGAATAAATGTTGGCAAGAAGTAGTGATCCTTCTTTACCTTATTATTTCCTACCAATATTACGGGGCTTCTTTGATGATTTCTCCTTCCCAACTTTCTCTTCCCATAGTCATATATTTTGAGGCAATTCATACTTCTTGGTGAAATGACACTTTAGAAATTATGTCAAACACACTTTTAGAGTTTTCCTTGCACATGCTACAAATGCTTAGGCCTTGCCAGGACCTCTTTTATATGTTTTCACATGTAATTTTTTTGTTATTAGAACTATCCATAGGAAGATTCTGGTTATAAGAGGATCTTGGAGTTTAAAAATTAGATACAAGTTTCAAGGTTCTAGGAAGTCAACGAATGAAATTTTTATTTCTAACCCAATTTTATCTTGTAGTTTCCAGACTCAATATTTGTTGCCCATATTAGATGGTAAAGGTTCCTATTTGACCTAATAGAGGTACTTTTGATTTCTCCTATGAAATATTCCCTTTCAGTTCCATATGCATCTTGAAGATTGACATGTTTTGCCTTATTCCATCCTGATTCCCAAATACCCTGATTGTTGGATGGGGAGTCACAAACATTAATTAGAAGTTAGAATATGTGTTTTGAGCATAGCATGTCTAAAATAAATCTTGATATATTTTGAGCATGTCCCCCTATCCATAAGTTAGTACCAAATATAACCTTCTACCCATTCCTAATCAGCTAAGCTAAGTGTTATTTTATTAGAGGGAAGTCCTCAACTAGAGGTTTCCACCATTGAACCTCCTCTTTTTATCTTCCTTTGGTTTTTGATCCAATATTTTGTACTATGTGGGAAAAAGTATTTGTTCCTCATTAATTTTTCCACATACCTTTCATGGAGAAGATTCTACGCACCCTTCATTACCATAGCCTTGGAGAATAGGGCCCTATTTCTACATAAGGATTACATGCAAGATCTAGGCCATTTAGGCTCTATCCAAATAACAGGTAGGTTTCCTATCTAGAAGTGACTTTCCACATGCATAGGAATGAGTTAGCATTTACAAAGTGTTTCAACTATAAAAAATAAGAGCACATGGGTATCTTGTGGGATGCTATCTTTTCAATGTAGGAGAATCCAAAAATTGATACTAGGAAAAAATATTCTTATACATTTGCATTCAATCTTGGAAGAGATTTGATATCAAAAGTTGATCTGCCTTGGTGGAAATGTTTCCTCCATACTATCTGTAGAAACTTTGAGCTGCAGAGAACCGGGTTCTCTTCTACATTTTTTCTTTATATGGTTTCCACCTCTTGGTATTAATCACTATAGATGTGATTTGTGTCACAAGGTTCGCCAAACTTCAACCTTGAGGTTTAAATTCATTGAACCTAAAAAAAATGAGGTTCTTTGAATTTCATGGCCATTGATCGATTCCACAATTCAAGATTGTAACATCTTTTCACATCTCAAAAACGTAATCTATCCTTAGAGTTGACATGTCCTTCATAATTTTTTTTTGTGTTTATTGATGTTTATGTCTTACTATTTTATGTTATATTTCATTTAAAAGTACTTTCTTGTAATTGAATTCTTCTCTGATTTTTTGATCCCTGAATCAATTGGATGTCCAATTTGGAATATACAAACTTCTAAACCATTCTTCTCTTTCCAAATTCATCGAAATAATGGAGACCTTTACTTCCATGAAGTTGTTGGTTGTTGTTTGGATTTGGTGTCTACCTCTTGGTTGTACTCTCAGTAGATGTGATGGACTAAGACATAGGTCTGGTTACTGGATAATTATTTGTAATTGAATGCTTCTTTTATTTTTGGATCCCTCCATTGACTTAATTACCAATTTAGAATCCCCATAAATGTATAACTTTATCAACCCTCCTCCTACCAAACTCGTAAAAAATAGTGGAAAAATTATTTCTGCACTACACCTAATCCACATTCAAAAGAAATATGGTTAGAATTTATGATGATTTGGATTTCCCTTATCAGTTTGACTGGTATATTTTTTAATGCACTATCAAGGAAACCATGTGGTGAGCTTGTGGAAATTTTTGGTTTTGTTGTACTTTGACTTCTTTCTCAATGATTTTTTAATAGAAGAGGTAGGTTCCATCTATTTAAGGAAGATTCTAAGTTTTGAGACTTATGTATCTTGAATAAAGGCACAAAGCATTGTGAGCCAAAGATCCCAGAGAATAAATGTTGGAAAGGAGTAGTGATCCTTCTATACCTTATTATTTTCCTGCCAATATTCCAGGGCTTATTTGATTATTTCACCTTCCTAGCCTTCTTTCCCCACAATCATATATTTTGAGGAAATTCATACTTCTTGGTGAAATGACACTTAATAGATTATGTCACACACACTCTCAGAGTTTTCATTTCACATGATACAAATTCCTGGGCCTTTACAAGATCCCTTTTATATGTTTTCACATGTAATATTTTTTTGTTATTAGAACTAGCCATAAGAAGATTCTGGTTATAAGAGGATCTTGGAGCTTCCGAATGAGATGCAAGTTTCAGGATTCTTGGAAGTCATGGAATGACATTTTGATTTGTAACCTAATTTTATCTTGTAGTTTCTAGCCTCATTATTTTTTTCCCATATTGGATGGTTAAGGATCCCATTTGACCTAATAGAGGTAGTTTGAGTGCTCCTATTAAATATTCCCTTTCAGCTCCATGTGCATCTTGAAGACTGATATGTGTTTCCTTATTCTATCCTGATTCCTTAATGCTCCAATTTTTGGATGGGAAGTGGTAAGAATGACATAGAATTTAGAATATGTGTTATGAGCATAGAATGTCTAAAATAAATCTTGATATATTTGGAGCATGTACCCTTATCCATGAGTTAGTACCAAGTCTAACCTTCTACCCATTCCTAATAAACAAATATATTAAGTGATGTTTTATGAGATAGAAGTCCTCAACTAAAATTTTCCACGTTTTAGCCTCCTATTATTGTCTCCCTTGGTTTTTTGATCCAATATTTTTTACTTTGTGCGAAGAAGTATTTGTTCCGCATCAATTTTTTTGCATACATTTTGTGGAGAAGATTCTTCACACCCTTAATTACAAGAGCCTTGTATAATAGGTCTATATTGTTACATAAGGATTACATGCAAGATCTAGGCCATTTAGGCACTATCTAGATAACATGTAGGTTCATATCTAAAAGTGCCTTTCCATGTGCATAGGAATAAATAAAAAAAAAGTTGTTTCAACTGTAAAAAAGAAGAGCACATTGGCATCTTGAGGGCTATTATTTTTTCAAGGTAGGAGAATAGACAAAATTTTTATATAAAAAAAATATTATTCTACATTTATGTTCAATGACGGAAGAGATTTCATATCAGAAGTTGATCTGCCTTGGTGGAAGTCACTACAAGAAAAAAGAACATTAGTGAGGGTCATGCTTGTGATAGACCTTAAAGGTCCATCACCAATGTCACATATGGTGACGGTCCTTAAAAAAGCGTTATTGTAAGTGTATATAGTGATGGTCCTTTATGGTTCGTTATCAAAGCCATTTTCAATGAAACTTTTGGTGAGGGTCGTTAAAGGCCCATCACTAATTCTCTCTTTGGTGACACGTCTAGTGACGAACTTTTAATGACCCTAACCGATTCTCCTTTTGTTACTTTTGGTTATGGTAAAAAAAATTTCATCATCATTGATCATTCCAATGATTTTTTGATGACGCTATGTGTCTATTAATATATTTTTGTCAAAATATAATAATTTAAGACCATTATTGTGGAGTATTTTATATAATATGTCCAATGCCATAGTGGTTAGATTTAGTTAATTTGTTAAGAAGTAATTATTGTGTATCATTTCCCTCAAGAAATGACTAGTCGAAGAGAGTTTTCCTATGAGTCAACATGTGATTCATATCTATTAAGTTTATTATCTATAAAATTCCCTTTAGATAAAGTTCCACTAGTGTGTGCAGGAAATATATTATTTAATACTTAATAAAACTCCGTAAATTCTATTAATGAGAAATACTTAACACTCCTCAATAATCTAGGCACACCTTAAATTAATGCTTTACCACACACTAACATTTCTTATCACCTCACATGTCTTGGAACATATTTGTACCTAGAATGTCTTGTCATGACACCAACACCCAAGCACATGGTGGAATGTGCTAGCACAATATAGAACTCTCCTAGCATGTGTTGGCATGGATGTAGTCCCTAGCATTCCTTGGAACACCTTTGTTGCATGCATTGACATAAATTAGCACTTGGCACACAATGCCACTTGGAATGTATTGGGACCTATTATTAGTGTGCCTAGCATGCACCTTTTGAAAAATATAAAGTCCCAAATTATTAACCCTCTTAAGTGTTCATTTCCTTGCATTTTAGATTAGTTATTCCTTTTTATGCCTTGACACTTCTTGACACATATTGACATACCCTGGCACCCTACACATCCTTAGAACCTACCATGTATTGGTATATCTTGGAACTATTTGGCACATATAATTAGCACACCCTAGAACTCCCTAGCAAACTTTGGCACTTCTTGACATGCCTTGATATTCCCTAGCATGCCTTACCAATGCTTGGAATACCTTGTGACTCCCTCCTTGGCATTACCACTGGCACTCATTAACACTGGTCCCTGGCACCTGTTCCTCATATTCATTAAATTCCATGAATTTTGACCTAGTGCTCCCTTAATGTTGTGTATTAGTACTCCTTAACACCCCTTAACATGCATTAGCACTCTCTAGCATGCCTTAGCACTGTTCAACATGCACTTCCACTTCATAGCATGCATAACACTCTCTTACACATATTGGCACTTAGGCATGTGTTGCTGCTTGTCACGTGTTGGCACTTGGAAATTTTAGCATGTATGGAATACGTTGAGATGCCTTGGCATTATTTGGCATGGTTTAATATTAAATTTATTTGAGAACAATTGTTGGAAAGTAGATGAGAAGTAACAAAGGAATACTTCGCACTTAGAATGCACTAATACTTTTCACTTGGCACCTATTAGCACCTAGTGTTGGTGTGCCTAACATGCCCCTCTTGGAAAAGGTAAATTCATGACTTATTAACCATATTGTGTGTTCATATCATTGTAGTTTAACTTGTTTCTCCCTTTTGTTGCCTTGGCAGTCCCTGGCACGCATTGACTCACCCTTGCACATCTTGGCATGCCTTATCACTTAGCACATATTAGCCTGTTTGACATGCCTTCACACTATCTAGAACATCTTAGCATTCCCTAGCATGCCTTGGCACTCATGTCCTCAAAACTAGCCTTTACATTTTTTCATGACTTTGGAATCCAATCAAGTCCTTGGCTACTACAATTCATGTGACAATATTGGCATGCTTCAACCACAATAACTTGACCAACTTCACCTACTGCAAGTATATTATGCCTTTTTCATCTAAGAATTTCCTATAACGCATCTTATGCCACTCGTGTCCAAGCTCAACTTGTCCCACTTAACTAGTTACCAATACATGGATCACATGATCTAGCCATGGCCATAAAACAAATAAGAAACATAGATTACACAAGTAATATTTCACATGTATGTTCAACTCATATAAACAATAGAACATTAACTGAGAGTTTGTAAAGAACCATAAGATGCACAAGGCATACAAGATATAAGCTAACACAAGTCGAGTGCCCCAAAACTTATACAAAACAATGTAAAATATGAAAATATCTAGAATATTTTAAAACATGAGCATGTAGCCAAAGTGTGCCACGTCTCATTAAAAAAAAAATAGATGAAGGAAAAACAATGTTGTGCCTAGCACAAAGTGATTTCCCTTTGTCTAAAACTGCTATTTTGAGCTATGTATAAAAACCGTAGGCTTGCCTCTTGTAAATCATACTCTGAACTTCTCCTAACACACTTCGTCCTTAGCACACTTGAATTTGATGACACTCTATGGCACACACTCTTATTCGTTCCTTTCCATGAGTTTTGACCTAGTTATCCCTTAATATGCCCCGACACTCCCTAACACTCTAGTTCTACATGCATTGACATTATCCGACATGTGTTAGCATGACTTTTCATTCATTTTCATGCCCTGGCCCTCCCTATCTATCATGCGCTCACAATTACCCTTACTTAATTTACAACTTGGGAAACCAACCAAGCCCTCACTTGACTATAAGTGACCAAGTTACGGTTACTACAACTAGAATATGTTGTTGAACTGTGTATCTTGGGAGGTACTCCACAAGCCTAGTGAGATGGGCTTGTGTGAGTTTGGCCACAAAAGGCTTTGTGGGAAAAGAATCCAAGCAAACAGATTTTGGACCCAAGATGGTGTTTACAATCTAAAAGAAAATTAAAAAGGGAAATTAATATTTCCAAAGGTCTAAGTGGATAAAACCCGTAAGTTCTAGAGGGTTCCTAAGAGGTCAAGGTAAAACTATTTAATGAGGCTTTAGGATGAAGGAAAGAACATCAAGTGAGAAGGATCTCATTTGTTCAAGGTGGAAAAGTGAGATGTAGTCCTAAAGAGGCCATAATCATTAGCATGTCTAGCATTCATTAAGATGCCTCTATATTCTTTGGCATGGTTTAATATTAAATCTATTTCTGATCAATTATTGGAAAGTAGAAGAAAAGTAACAGAGGATGATTTGGCGCTTAGAATGCACTAACACTTGGAACTTGACACTTATTGTTGGACAGAATTGTGAATTACGAATAAAACACGCTTCCCTAGACAAGTGATAGTCTAGAACAACATATTAAAGACTATACAACTTCTTCTCTTAACCAAGAACAGACACACAAAATATATTAGAAGCTTACTTGTAATCCAAGCACTTCTAAATGGTTCCTTCTGTTGCTTTCATCGTAGCTTCAAATTCAAGCGGTTTGTGCAAAATGATTCCTACAAGAAAGAACACTAAAAAAGCAGAAGATAGCAATAATACAAATGTCTATTCAAGTTAGTTAGCTAAATCAATAAAGCATAAACCATATACAACAACTAAGATCTTACAATATGGAAAATCAAAGGCAATACAGATGCATATAGGGAAAAGTAAGTTGTATTCTTTATTGATGATATAAGGAGAGGTTACAACCTAGTGACTAATTTGAAGTGACCATTCCAGAAACATTCCTAGCCCCATCACAGTATAAATCTCTCCAGTAGTTGTTACACAAATCTAAATCTCAATTGAAAATCCACCAGCATTTATCTACTCAAATTCTTCCTTATCAAACACTCAGATTTGTGCTCAATTTATAGAGAGGTTGTGGTATTTTTGCAATCAATGACTTTCCAATAATAGGCAAGACATGTTCCCAATATTTTAGATGTCAAATGGACACTTGGATTCGAAGCTGGACACATGTGAACTCTTCTAAAAGGCATTGGCCAAGTGAAGATTCTAGAACAATGATAATTTCGCTCCCAATGTGACCAATGCACCTGTGAATGTCGGGAAGTGCTTTGCAGAGCAGCCTTGCATGGGGCTACCTGCATATGCAATGGACTTAGTCCCATTAGAGGTAGTGTTGGTGAGCTCTCATATGCTATATAATAAACTTCAAACCTTGGAAACCTTTTCTTGATGAAAGTCATGCTTAATTTGTCTTGTTCTTGGCTTAGGGCATGTAGCAACTTGAAATGATAGTAGATGATAGACCCTTAGTCATTGGTCCTGGAGATGATGCCTAGTTAACCAGGTCATTGGGAATGATTCCCAAATTGACCTATAACAATTGCGCCCTAAAGCATGAGGTCAAAATAATAAAAACATTTGATTGAGATGCTTTACATTGTGATGGGCTGGAGATGAAGCAGAGTGGTCACCTGCATCAATCGTACAATACATTACATCATGATATATCCTCTTTGATCATAATTGTTGAGGGTAGGCATTCCCATGTTCAGCACATAAACAATCTAATAACATGTACATAATTTAGAAAGTCATCAACATTGGAATTTTGCCCAATGCAGACATTCCTACAGATATAGGCCCATGTTCGGATGAAAATATGTATGTAAGGTCACCGTACAGATGATGTGTACAACAATCCTAAAATTGTAGCCTGAATGGCTGAAACTGGATCTAGGGTCTTCTTATCTCGTTCACTCGATCATTCCGGTACAATTCTAGCCATGTGAATATATGATTTTTTGTCGAACATGGAAAGACATCATTTGATTACCATCCAATGATGTGAGTTGTTAACAAATGCGAGAGAACCACCATTAATGAAAATGGCCCTCAACGTACTGCAGTACATTTCTTAAGGCGTGAATAGATTATTTAATGTCGAACGGCAAACAAAATCTTTCAGTCAAAGGTGGATCTTGTCGATGTTGTAACAAGCCTCATGGTACTGGAATCTAATGTTTCTAAGTGAACTTCCTGGATATTGATTTCTCGTCGACATGAAGCCACCTTATTGTGAAATGGGAGTTACTGATTTCGGAGACAAGGGTATGACTTGATATAGAATTTTTTCAGGGATGATGGTCATGAGAATGAAGGTTTATGAGTATTGCAGAAGGATGAGTTTATTCATTGGATGAATTCTCTTGAACATATCGACGACACTATGATGAGTTGGCAGCATTTACCCAAAACTGAAGTGAAGGTATGATGAACCATAGGTATGAATGAACCGTCAAGATGATTACCCAACCTACAGTCACAGACATGGAGTGAAGGAAGTGTCATGTTCAAGAGCGACTTCATACCATAAAGAAATTCTGCTCGCTTTTCCCAAATTTTCCCCGATCATTTTTCGACCAGTACCTCTTCATTTTTTAACAAGCTTGAGGAGGATAACATTTGTCTGATCTATAATTCAACCCTTCGAGTGAATAAAGTATCGCTATTTAATAATTTAATGGGTCTAGCGATGAATGAAACTTGATTCTTGCCATGATCGACAAGCCCATTGCTATTTTATGTTTTATCAAGCTTAACAACAGTGATAGCCCAGTCCTTATTCATATTTAGAGAGTTTGAAAAAGAGGACGAAAAAAAACTCCATAAGTAATTTTTCGTAATTTTGTCGCTCAGATCCGAAAAAGTGTCAAATAATATCTAAGAGAACCTCTTTGGTCATGTTTAACCAAGGTATTCCTTTTTCATAAATAATCTATCTCGGTCTGGAAAAGGGTTGAACTTATACTGAGTAGATATCAATTCATTTACTTTTACGAGCTCAAAAATACAAGTGCTCGGCAATATTTTCACATTATCAGAGTCTAAAAAGAGCTAAAATAAGACTCCAGTGGTTCCTTTTTCATTGTTATCAAAGCTCAAAAAAGAGATAAAAGTGTGCTTCAAATCCTTTTTCATTTTTAACAAAGCTCGAAAAATAAGGAGAAAAAGTATGCTTTGTGGTCAAGTCATTCTTTAAATAAATCTGCACGACTAATCTGTTCATCAGTTGTATTTCATATTTAGAACAACATCAAATGGATTAAAAATACTTGTTTCATGATAAAAACATAATAAAACTATAGTCATTGCAATAAATTTAACTTGCAAATAATTAAATGATTATTAAAAGTAGTTTCACTATTCATTTTTACCATTCCACAGTTACCATTTTCATTTTGGAGCTCTGAACCTGATTTTTCCCCCGAACTTAAGTTGCTAATTGCAATCGTTTATGTGGATGAATTTTGTCACCGTTTGATCGAGGTTAGTGCCATGAACCTCCTTTTTCCTTTGGTATTCATTTCATCTCCAATTTCTGCAAATTTTTATGTTTTTAAGGCTCCTAGGGTAAATTATTCCCAAAGTAAAGGCAACGCACCCCTGAATGTCGAAACGTGCATTGCATAGCAGGTAAAGTGAATGGTAATTGCATGTGCAACGCACTGTCTCTTGTTAGGGAGTGTGTTGGGCACAATATAATTTTTTTATTTTCTCATAATGTCCAAAATTTTCCTAGTTTTTTGCAATGAATGGAATCTAATGGATCTTATGGTTGTATTTCAGTTTTCCGTCGGATTATAATGACGATTACATGGAGGGAAAGAGAACATGAAGAAAAAGATATGATTGCCTTGAATGATCCGGGTACCATAAGATCCCTAAGAGATTGCAGACTGCTTAAGTAATTCAAATAATCTTGGATGAGGCAACAAATAGAACTCTTGGAGTTCTTAGTTCGAGCATGGGATCCGACGATAGAGGCATTTCATATTAAGAACCAAGTGATTCCCATAACAGTTGAGGATATGTATTTTCTCACAGGTTTGACAAGGAGAGGTCTAGCCATTTCACTCTCAGGGTCTACCATTGGAGGAGAGACAGTGAAGGATTATATTCTGCAATATTTCCATCTAGGGGTAGAACCTAGCAAAGATGGAAAAATAAACATCCTGGATGTCAGAGATTTTCCTTTGAGAACTATCCTTTTCACGATCGCTAAACTTGCCGACACTGTTACACTACATGTAGCAAATAGATCATATATGCAATATGCGCTAGAGTGTATGGAGCCAACAGTCTTCAACTGGTCTAAAGCTATTCTATCTCAGATAAAGGAACAACTGAATAAAGCAAAGGGAGGAAGGAAGAATAATTTCAAATATGGTTCTATCCTTATATCCTTCGCCTTGGAACGGATTCCAATGATGCAGCCACAACATGTGACACTGGATATAGCTAGTCATAGATATCCTCAGATGCAAATATGGGTAAAACTCATGGGTCAGCATGTAGGCCAATCGACTATTGTGTTCTCTACTGCATTCTTTGCCTAGTTCCGGTGACAGATCGCCACCATCGATGAGTACGCATACACAGGCGTTGATTTCCATGGAGATCCAGATTTAGCATTACCAGAAGGTGCTGAGTGGCGTGCAATGGGTAAGAATGTTTTGACCATGTTTTTTGATTTTCCTAAGGTTTATACAATGTTTTTTTATTTTTGATTTCCTTCCAGGACTAAACTAAATGTTTTATGTAATGCAGATGTTGGTCGTGTTCAACCAGTAGTGGAACCGAAGTGCGAAGTAGATGTGCCAGCAGAGAGGGATGTCAGGAGAGCAGTCCTTAAGGATCTTGATATGGCTGAGACTCTGACTAAGCTTTAGCATCACATAGAGGGTTTGACCTTCGGGATTCTAGATTTCTAGATCGAAGAGCTTCCTATGCGACTGCAGCGACCCACTATTGGGGTTTCTAACCGTTGGATGCGATTACTTTGTAGGATAGCTAGATCTATAGCATATTACCACGAGCACCACTAGTTTACTTACGACATTTTGCATACATTTTGAGGTCAGATGACCAATGTGTCTTAGGCAATTTTTTTTTAAAAACCTATAACTATCTATCTATATAATTTCAGTGTTGTCCTATGTTTATTGTGCAATCCTATTCAATGATGTGAATGTTTTATTTACATATGTTGCAAATGTTTGTCTGAAACTTGATTAGCTAATGAATCAATCAATGTGTTCTAATTTCTAGAAATGTGTTGATAATGAATAAAATCAAAATGTCTTTCCAAAAGTAGAACTCTTAGGAAAAATCTAAGACATGTTGGATTTATAAAAATATCAACACTGGTAAGTTGTAATACCACAAGTTATGATTCTAACTTTATGACTATGTGGTTAATACCAAATGAAATGGCATCAGAGAGAAGTTTGATCAAAGCGCTATACTCAGCGATATTATTCAACGATCTACCAATACAAATCCCTTGAAAACTCACTAACTCATCGTTTGAAGTGACATGGCCCATGCTGTAGAGGATAGATTCTGCGTACTACGACTAGCACCATCAACATATCCAACAAATGCTTTCGAAGATTCAGACATCTGCGATGAAATGTAAAATGGATTACTAATGTCAAGAAAACTCTAAAAACAAATTAAGACAATGAATACAAATCAAAAACATATATCCAATATAATACAAAAAATTACTACGCTCATGATTAAGCATAGTAACGTTTCAAATACAACCCATTTCTAGGTTGCGCCAATGGAATTCCATTGTAATCAACTAACTCATAAGCACCCTTAGCAAGAAATATTTTGAAAATAAACGGGCCATGCCATAATGGCTCAAACATTCATGTACCTATTACATCAGCTTCTTGATCGTAAAGAAGGACCAAGTCACCCTCTGAGAAAATGCGAGGCTGGACATTTTTGTCGTATTGTGCCTTTCTACGTCTCTTATGTGCTTCGTTGGCCAATTGGGCTTCACAACGTGTTTCATCAAGATGGATGAGGTTAATGAGATGCACTTCTTCTTTTGAGGTGTCAGGTAACAAGTCTATTGCGAGTTTTAACGATGATATTTCGCATTGGATTGGTAAGATAGCTTCCAAACCATACACCAATTGAAAAGGAGTAAATCCAGTCGCCTTTCTCACCGAGGTTTGATACACCCACAAGGTGGAGCACTGGATAAAATTCTAGTTTCTTTTATGAACTCCTATCATTCGTTGAAGCATTCGTTTAAGAATTTTGTTAATAGCCTCAACTTGTCCATTCGATTGTGGATAATAAGGAGTATAATTATCATGTGAAAATCCTAACTTGGCAGTCAATTTAGACATCATGTGGTTGCGAAAATGATTCCCATAATCTGTAACTATGGAATGTGGGACCCCAAACCATGTAATAACATGATTAAAGAAAAACAACGCAGTTGTCTGTCTTGTGTTGTTGAATGTAGGCATCGCTTCGACCCATTTGGTAAAATAGTCGACTTCGAAAATAATATAACCATGCCCCTCGGACGAACGAGGGTTATAGGTCATGAAGTTAATACCCCATTTCGTAAATGGTCCTGCAGAGACAACATGATGCATTGGCGCTGGCAGTTTGTGGATCTTACGATCAAAAATCTGGCACGCATGACAACTTCTGACTGTGAGGATGCAGTCTCGAAAAATAGTAGGCCAAAAGTAACTGGCGCAGAGTATCTTCTGCGCAGTAGCATATCTAGATAAATTTCCACCAGAAGCACCAACATGACAATCATTTAACACTTTTTCGACCTCCTCATGAGTGAGGCACCTCCTTAAAATTGTATCGACACCACGACGATAAATTATATCGCCAAAAATTAGATAATCTTGGGCTTGGTATCGAATATTTCGTTGTTCAGAGCGAGAGGTATTAGGTCAAAAAGTTTGGGTTTGGAGATAAATGATGAAATCCCCATAACAAGGATCGAATGATCCAACCAAAAATAGATACTCGTCAGGAATTGATGGTTCCGACGTAGTTGCAATTCTATCAAAGGGAAGGTCACAGAGAAGCTTAGCCAAAAATAAAGACTTCTTTGACTTGGATTTGATAAATTCCCAATCAAATTCCTGCAAAATGACAATACATTTTGAATATTTTCCCCCCAGCAATTAACGTGATAATATAGAAGTCATGGGGTGGCAATATGAAACTATTGTTGTTTTTTAGAGCAGGATATAATGGCGAAATCTTTGGACAACTTGAATAGCTGCCAAGGCAAGATTTCCTATGTATGAGTACTTATCTTCCGTATCATTGAAATTATGACTCAAATAATAGATCGGATGTTCAATTCCATCTTCTACTTGGACCAATACGACAGAAATGGTTGTTTCAGCCGTAGCAATATATAGGAAATAGTCATTTTGATAATTAGGAGGATACATTAATGACGCTTGGACAAGAGTGTCCTTGACAACATCAAAAGAAGCTTGCAAAACTTGGTCCCAATGGAAGGTAAACCCCTTTTTCAAGAGTCGAGTAAATCCTTTAGCCATTTTGGTGTAGTTTGGAATGAATCTCCTTAGGAAGTTAGCCTTTCCTTGAAGTTTTTGTATCTGAAGTAAGTTTGATGGTGCAGGCAAATCAAGAATTGCCTAAACCTTTAAAGGGTCAATTTGAATTCCTTCTTTTGAGACTAAGAATCTAAGAAAATGACCATAACCAACAAAAAACACACATTTATGTGGATTGAAGCGTATTTTGTAGTGTCGGCAGCGTAATAAAATGGCTCTCAAATGCATCGGGTGATCAATCCAATTTCGTGAATGCTCTGGTAAATCATCTAGATACGGTTGAACAATGTGCTTGATGTCATTGAAAGAATAGTCCATTGCTCTCTGAAAAGTTGTCCCAGCTTTCTTTAAACCAAATGGAAGTTTCCTATAAGCGAATGTGCCCCAGGGACAGATGAATGTTTTCTTATGTTGATCATCTGGGTGGATATTGATTTGATTGTAACCAGAAAATCCATCCATGAATGAAAATATTTCACATCCAGCACAATCGTCAATAATCTAGTCGATAAAGGGAGTAGGATAGTTGTCTTTTGGACAAGCATGATTAACATCCCGATAATCGACACACACTCTAATGGTTCCTTGCTTTTTCATGACAGGAACGATATTGGAAACCCACTCTGTTAGCCCCCCTATGAGATTCTTGACAAGAAAGCTGGGGGATAGATTATTGTGGAGCCTTCAAGGAATGCCTTTCCCCTGAAAAACCATCCTCCTTGAAGTCTCTGAGTGCTACACCTAATAAAAATCCTATCTGCTGGTCTATTCCTAAAAGGCCTATTGTTCCCCCTTGTACCCTTGCATAATGTCCCTTTTCCCCTTTCCCCCTTCTGTCAAAATACCTTTGTTCCCCTCTATTTCCCCTATTAACCCTCTACACCCCTCCAAAATCCCCTTCAAATTCTACCCACACCCATTTTCTGGCCAAATTCCCCCATTGTTCCCCTATCGTTAGCCTTTGGTGGCCCTAAAATGCATTAAAAATGTGTCCAAATCATACGTTTTGTATATTAAGCCCTAGCCCCTTTGGCGTAAGCCCCCGCACCTGTTTCCTCCATAAAGCCCAACGTCGGAACCACCTAACAAACCCAAAGGCGCCTATCACAAAGCTTCGTTGGGCGCAACCTTAGCCATTGATCCAAACAAAACGAATGAAGATCGCCGCCCCCATGGAAAATACCATTAAAACCATTCATCGCCAGCGACCTCACCTGAGCCGTTCGTTCCCCGACAGATCAACGATGCGGAGCATGCTTTTCTCTGTGGTCCCCGCCAGCGCACTCACCCAAAAACAGCCGGTTTATTTCGCACCGCTTATGTGCGATGGGTGGTTTTTCTCCAATTCCCAGCAATTCCACTCATCATCTGCCACCTATCTTTTGTACAATTCTGAAACTGCCCATTTCCCACGCGTTATCATTCGGTCCAAACCTCGCAGCGAAATCCACGCAGGTTGTCCGATCCTGAGCGCCTCATCTGACGATCTTCGCTCCTCGAAGCCGCGCGCTGTTTAACTTCCAACCGCCGTGCCCTAGCCCACCGTAATCGTCCCCTGCTACATTTTCTATCGTTGATTTCCCTCAGGATCGACAGCCCAGGATCATCCGCCAGTCGTTGACTATTCCATTACTCCCGGTCCCGCCACGTTGTCTCCACGTGTACCACTGTACGCTCATTCGCTCTGTTGCACATAACGTTCAAAGTCGAGATTTTTAAGGTTATTTGGTTTAAAAATGTCTATTGTTGCAGTCCACCATCAGTCTCGATTTCCACTTCGTGCTGCATCCTCCCACCGCAATTCACCGTTATTCCATCATGGCTTCCCATCATCCCCGCCGCGTCCGTCATCCCCATGTCTGTTTTCTTAATCCGTTTTCTTTTTTGCAGGGTTATCAAAGGTTAATGGCCGCCTTGATTTACATCTCTGTTTCAAGGATAGGAAGGTTAAAGAAAGATCAGCTACAGTGGCAGAATTTATGAAAAATGACCCGGGAAGGTAAAGACTAGACGTTCATTAAAAGAAACAGGGGTTAAACTCTGTGGAAAACCTTCCAACGCCATTAAAGCTTGAGCTAACCTGGCAGAGACAGAGATGAAGTGACAAAGGATTTCAGTAAAAAAAAAAAAGGGATTAAGGCACGCTAATGAAGATCCTGAAGCCTTAAATCAGTGGTTTAAAAGGCAAAGCACCAGTTGAAGACTTCGAGGATCGATCAAAAGGTCCTGAGCACAAGAAAAAGGTAACATCAGGGTTTATTCATCAGCAGAATGTTTTTCTTCATCAATTACAGGTCGTCCATACAGCTTTTATTATGCACAATGTTCTTGAAGGAATTTCCACCCTAACAACAGTTCCAAAACCGCCAGAGAATTTATGTGACAGATCTCTTAGTAGTTCATTTCATTTTTGTTCAAAGCACTAGGAGTACCACAACCGAAACACGCCAAAATCATATCTAAAGGAAACCTCTCTTTCACAAGGGAGGTGACAAAGATTAAATGCACAACAATTAAACAAAATGGGTCTTAGCCCCGCATTCATTTTTGTATTTAGTATTACATTTAGTATTCACCTACCCTCTCAGTCGATCTTCTGTTCAATCTCTGCTATAAAGCACAGAAGGAAAATATTGTGTTGGTTGTTGATGAGATATCAGTGAAACACAAGAATTCTCCTCTTGAGACGAGTTCTCTGTGAAATATTGTAAGATAGGCTGAGATTCGATGTATTCAGAATGAATGTTCAAGCTATGTGCTATGATGTACCTGATTGGTGTTGTTTTTAATATGACAAGCATATTTCTTTGGATCATGATCTAAAGTAGCTAGTGATGTCTTCTTATCTCTGTGTTTGATTTCATTCCATTCCATTTCTACTAGCTCGCATCAGAAGTTTGGCATAAGATTTACCCTTGATAGGTACCTTATGTTGCTGCTCTCCCAACCCTTTATGTTTTCTGCTTATATGTGTATCTGAATATTGATTTCAATTGATTCAACTAGTGTAGTGGATGCTATTGCCTGCTCTCTAATGTATGAATTAATTAAATCTATGTTTAGATGTTCTTGTGAGGATCTAGTTGGATGTGTTGGGAACACTGGGAGGTCTAGAACTATATATCTGCCTCACTAGGGTCTTTCCATCTTAATTATGCCTTTCTAAGATCCCTTGTCCTACCTCTGATTTTGTCCAAGAGGGCCTGGAGTTAAATGACCTCTGACCTGATCTATAGACAGAGTTGGTTGGTTCTCTTTCCTTCATTTTCAGTCCTTAATGTTCCATTCCACCAATCATCTTGCAAGATCCAAATGCTCTAGATGACTAGCCCAACTGAAATCTTGCACATTGATTACAAATAAATCCTTTCTTGACTCCATTGCCCAATGGCCTTGATGTTCTCTGAATTGTCTACCTTCGCCTAAATTCCCTCTTTGCCCGGCCTTGTCTTATATTGGACCCTTCTTTCCTGATTCCCAACAAACAAACATAAAAAATAAAACCAACAAATTTGAGCCTATAACTAGCCTAAAATCACAACTTAGAGCTTCAAAGACATACACTTTGACTCACCTAGAGAGATCCCTCTTTGGGCCTAGGAGGGCTAGATCCTAAGGTATGAAAGTGGTTCTATGTTGTCTCATCTTTTGGTCTTGTCAACCTGGCCAAAACATGGGAACCCCAACACACTCAGTTAGTGGAATAGGGTAAATGAAACCAACACGCAAAAAATTTTCAACTTCTGCTTTGATGGCAGCGACTTTCTTTGGATGAACAGGACGAAGCCGTTGACGCACCGGTTTGAAATCAGGATACATATTAATAGTGTGTTCAAATATACTTGTTAGTATGATTCTTTCGTCGTAAAATATCACTTTAGATACACATAACAAATAGCCCTAACATCAATTATGGCTGCAAAATATCTTTAAGTCTGCTGCACAAATCCAGATCTAAGCACAAAAGACATTAAGCAGATAAAATATAATATGGCTCCATGCATCCAATAGACAAGACAAGAACAATGTATTTAAAAGAATTTTATATTATATTAAAGAATGGGGCACCTGAGAGGTGTTGGCTGGATAAATCGTTCTTGCGGACAAGACTGATCTCCCTAGTGTCAGAAGACAATCTAGCAACAAACGAACAAGTAAGTTTGTCTTTCTCTAGATATATTCGTTTTACAAATAAATGCTATGAAGGTGTCGATCCTAGCTTAGATCCAAATGCTTATTTGCGGTCGCAGTGCTTCCATTGCATCAATAATCCTTCGTCGCAACAAGGGCCCTTTTGTCACAAGAAAGTATCATCTTTTGTTGATCTACAATCACAAACAAGAAAATATCAATAGCACCTGTATAACAAATAATTATAAAACATACCTATCATAGTGATCAAGGAATCTATGAAATAAATGATCAAACGACAGCTTAAAACAATCGAACGACAATTTATTGAGAAAAACAGAACTTGATTGTATTAATCTTAAAATATACAGAAGAACCTTACAACCTTTGCCTTGATGTTCGAAAGGCCTTCCCGGGGTCTGAAGCAGGAATCTCCTCTACTTTGATAAGTCTTGCACTCTTCCTCCAGAAGCATAAAGAGGTATGTGATCTTTCCTCTCAAAAGCTCAGCAGAAAGAATTCTAAATCTCAACAGCACTTCAGCTCAATCACACATAAAGCTTGAACTCAAATCTTCAATCTCCAAAATCTCCATCCAAACTTAACCCCAAAAGGCTACCCAATGCCTCCTTTTATAAAGCAGATGAGGAGGTTAGGATTCCACCTTTAAAGGGATAGAACCCTCCTTCAAAGGGATAGGCTCCTCACATCAAGGGATTAGTTCCTTAAGGTGTGGGATACATGCACCTTACTAAAGCGTACTCATCCCCAAAAAATCTCATCCAGAACCTTCCAGAATTGACCAAAATTCAACTTTTTAATCTTTTCTTTCGCGTTTTTTGACTTTACAGGGGTACCGCACCTATAACACAGAGAAAGTGCGTTCTAGAACGCAGTTTATCTTCACATTACATGCGTACCCAAGCTAAAAACGCATGCAGGCTTCATGTTACCTGCGTACCCAAGGCTTTTTTGAGTTTTAAGGCTTTTTTCTCCAGTTTCAGGGCATGGATTGAGGAAAAAAGGTTGTAAGACTTGCAGAGGAGGTAAGTATGAGTGTTAAATGAGCTCATACAGTCAGCAGAATGTCAAGGTGACATTTTTTAGTGTAACAAGAGGAAAACAAGAAAGGTGTTTTCCGGTTCTCCTCAATGGGATGGGTTCTTGAAAGTCCTCAGTGTTTCAGATCTAAAATTCCTCTCTCTTATTGTGGTAGAAAACCCAGACAAACATAGAACTCAATGGGAGCTCACAAGGAAAAAATGGAAAATGGTGACCAAGAGTAGATCTACTGTGATCTAATGCAATGAAGGTGACTAATGAATGGGGAAAACCCTCGTATTTATAACAAAATATTAGGGTTATCTAGAACTTGTTGCATGTATAAAATATTATTAATCACATTCTAGAACCACCTTTTAGGAATATTTTATTATATTTTTTGGAGGGAAAAGGTCTTTTGACTTGGGTCAATTCCTTTATTTATAAACAATAAATAAATAAATGATTTATTTAGTATTTTAGGGAGATGGTGGGAATATAATTAAATAAATAATGATTTATTTAATTAATTTCCTTGCTTTGGGTTAAATATGACCAGGAAATATAGACAAATGTAATTTTACATGGTGAAAGCAATTTTACTTAGGGTAAAATTGGTCTTACATGGTGTACTTGGGTTCATCTAATGATAATGGGTTAGATAACCAAAAATGGTGTAACAGATTGCCCCCCAACGTACGAGTGTTAGGAGCAAATCGTATGACCAAAGTACGTTGTAAGAACTCAATCACTAGGCATCAAGAGGGGAGTGAGAGAGAGGAATGTAAGGTAGTCTAATGTGCTAAAGGACTAAACCCAGAGGAGACGAGACTTACAGGTGCAACAAGTCTCTAGGGGAGGAAGTGGTACTAGTGTTAAAGGCGGCGGGGGAGGCATACCTATGCCCGCTGAGACAAGAGTACAAAGAATAAGGTGCCCGGAAAACCACGGAACGCAATAATGAAGCATGTGATGGCCTAAACATGAGCTAGATAAATAAAATGATGAATCCCACATACATGTGATGCCTAGAATAACCTTCAGGACTTATACAAGAATATTTTAGTACATGAGACACAAATACACCCAAATGCCCCCTACACACGAGGAAGGGCTCACAAAATTTGACTGATACATGCAAATCGAAGAGGTGCTGCAAGCAGTTGAGGCCGATATCATCAAATGAGAGGAGCTGCATCAAGGGTGGAAATGAAGAAGTCATCCGAGCATGTGGGGGGCTACCTGCAGGGCCACCCCCTCATGAGGGTTGATACATCTCACACATACCCAGGAATCACCAAGAGCTGTTGCTGCATCATTGGACCATCAAGTGTATAGATCATGATCATGCTGAGAAGAGATCGAACCAAGGGACACTGCCCCCTAGACTTGGCTTCTGGAGTAAAGGAGCTGATGTCGACAGAATTAGGTCCACCATAGGTGAGGCAAAAATGGAACCCCAACTAAGGCATGAGGGAAAATAGTAGAGCGATGAACAGATAGACACTAATGATGATGATGGAATGAGGGATATGGAGGAGCGGTTGGACGACTTCCCTTGTTAGAGCATAAAGGGCATGAATAGCTTGGCAGCGATTGACACAATATCAGGAGGGATAGGGGACAAGGGTACTGAAGGCCAAAATGTGTGACACGAGAGAGGGACCAAGCAAGAAAGGATGGAGGAAGATAGCGGGGTACAAAGGGACTCGGAATGGACTCCATGAATGCGATGATGACTCGACTGGGATGCCCTAAACAAGGGCGACTTGATGGTGCTGCCTCATAGTAAGGGTCCAATGGGGAACCATAAAAGCATGAGTACAATAGGGTAGCTCATGACGAAAATCAACACGAACAAAGACGAGTAAGGAGGCAAAGTGGTGCCCCAAGTACAAGTGTCGTAAATGAAGAAATTCAATTTTGAGAGGAGGTGAATAGAGCCTTCATGGAAAAAATGTGTCCTAGTGAAGTATCAAAACATGGAAAACTGATAGATACCCATTTGAGTGCTCGGTGAGAGCTTTCCAACGGTGTGGACGGTGTTTCAAATGGGGCTACAATTTGGTCACAGCGAGCGAAAGAAAAAATAGGGGTTTTCTTCTAATAAGGAGTTTTCCCTCCAAAATCATTCATTTTCTTGTGTAGCTATGGTGAGTGTGGAGAGGAGAGAAGGCCCTAAATCTTGCGGCGATCGTAGCAGACAAACCGACTGTTGGAATCGTGATCCGTCAGTTACAAGTCAGTTACAGGTAAGAGGCATAATCCTACTCTTTGTTTTTGATGGATTCAAATTGCAGATTAGGGTTTTAAATCTCAGTAACTGCCCCTACTTCATCATTACGGTTGGGTCGCACTTTTTGGGGCAAAAGCTGCGACCTGGGACGCAGGTTTTGGCCTGAAAAGTGTGACCTGGCCCAGGATTTTCCCAAAAAGTGTGACCTGTGAGATGTGGGAGGTTTCAATGCTGTTATTAGCTGAGATTCAGTTTTGGTGAAAGTTAATGTAGTTTTTTTGATCTGTAAACTGACAAAAATGATGGTTTTGTGTAGATATGGCAGAGATACGGATCAAGTAGAGAGAGAGAGAGAGACTTAGGTAAATTACGGACATAAATCCAAGCGGATCAGGGTATCCGTCGTGCACTGGCTAGGTATGGGGTTCTAAAATTTTTGGAGAACCCTTTGATGCGAGCTGGAGAGTCCTTGTTGGCTCGGATTATCAGTTATTGGGATCCATATCATGAGGCGTTTATAGTGCAGGGGCACAGGATCGAGATGACAGTCCAGGATCGATATTTCTTGACTGGTCTCCCACCATTAGGGATGGTGGGAAATACGTAGCCAATGTTACCACAGGGGCGTAACATTATGGAGTCTGTTGATCGACATTGTCGACCAGGTGTCCAAGTCAAAGGGACTCGGATATCCATTGGGGATTTAGAGAGGTTGGAGACCCGGGCAGTGGCCGCAACAGTGTTGCGGGTCTTGGGGAGCCAGGTGTTTCATCACATCACTGGAGGGTAGATGATGATTGTAGAGAGTGTGTTGGGGGGGACCTACTATGGGTGGGCCCAAATGATGTTGGTGTCAGTGAAACGACAGTTGTCGCTATGAAAGCGGCAAGTGAATCATGATTGTGCCTATGGGACGGTGTTGTGTTCTTTATTCTTTGAGAAGATCCTAACCTTGCAACCTCATATACAGTTACTGGATGGAGGTCCAAGAGAGCCCTGGATGCGTCGGTGGGGACGATTACTGTGTAGAGGAGGTGGCGGGGCGGTCAGACGGGTGTTTCTACCAGATTTCTTCGCTCAATTGGATCAGATGCCATTATACATAGACGACTATCCCTATAGTGGGATGAGTTATTGGGGAGATCTAGACTTGCCACTTCTGCCTGGTCGAGTGTGGGGACCCGATGGTAAGTGACAAGCAACTAATCTGTTATGTGCATTTTAGAATTTGGGACTAGTATTCATCGTACTAATCTTTATATTTTTGTGAATGCAGATATGGCTCTGGTAAAACCGGTCGGATATATGGGACGACTGACAGCAGCAGGAGCTACAGGTGCAAGTGGATCAAGGATAGAATAGAACAAGGATATGGCCACTCTATTGGAGGACATCTATCGTAGATGTGAGGGGCTGCTGACTAGTGTGTCGGGGCGTGGTTGGCAAGATTTAGATGACCAGTACATAGAGTTCTGTATTGGGCTACCCTCGGAATAGCGCGGTATCATGCGACGCATGGAAATGGCCAGTTAGACTGTGCATGATCTATGAGCTGCGAGAGCAGAGCCGTTGGCTCGGGAGCCTCCAGAGAGTGACTATATGTAGGGCAGGTGGTGCCCCCCAGCGTTTATGTAGGGGCAAGTGGTGCCCCCCATTTTTGTAGTTTTGTTTTTTATACCATGCTATGGGCATGTCATATGTTTCAGAGCATATGGACTCTAAAAACACATGTTATATGATATATATGATTTATGTACATTTTTTGATGATGTGAAATTTTATTGTCTTATATGTGATAAATGATCGTCTAGAACATGATTTGAGATTTGATCTACATAGTGATTTGACGTCGAGGGAAATGGGTAAAGTAATGAATCTAAATTCGCGTATCAAAATTTTCACTCGTAAATATTATCTAAATAGGATAGGTTTATGCACACGATAGACACCATTAAGTTGTAAGACAAGAAGCAGGGAATCTAAATGAACATGCAGATGGAGGATATGATGAGAGAGGGAATCGGCTAAGAGGCCACGTACTGCATCATATTCAGCCTGATTATTGGTGGCATTACCAATGCAGATCCCATTTGCAAGAACTAGGGTATGCAAGGGGGTAAATATTGCCGATGCTGCCGAAGCGAGATTCTGGGAATAGCGACTTTCCCCATCGACATAGCCAAGATAATGGGTGGAGGAGAGGGTCGATGTAATAGTGTCGCAAGACAATAAATTGGAGGGATGAGAAAAAGGATGGCAGCTTGAGTAGAGGATAGACATCCACTGACGACTATGGGAGGAAGCAGTCTGGGTAGGAAGTCTAGGACTCATAGATCAACGAGAGGGGGATGAATGAGAACTATGGGATGAAGAGCGAGAACTGAGGCTACGAATAACATCGAATATATGGATGGTATGATCGTGATTATGGGAGGGAATGGAAGGGTCAAGGAGACCACACGACGTTGCAAAGCTACCTAAATCATCAGTACGGGAAGAGAGGTGCAGATATGGTTCATCACGGGGAATGACAGAAGAACAGGTAAAAAGATGGTCAAAACATGAAGAGCCTGAGAAAGTGTCTGAAGGAGGATCAAGCAGAACAGATGGAGTGGATTCAGAGGGGATGTACTCCAATGGTCGTGTGGATGATGATAGGTATAGGAGGGGAGCAGCAGATTCTGACATTTCAACATTAGGGGGAGGAATGTCAATGGTAGTAGGGGGATCCTCGAGTAGGCCTGGCACATATTGAGCAAGGATGGGAGAGGCGGATTGGTTTTGTTCAACTTCGTACTCACGAATGACCTCTAAAGAGGCTCGGTAATGCGTGAGGTGAGGACAATGGTGAGAGTAATGGCCATGGATTCCACATAGAGCACAGGGTTTGTTGGTGCAAAGATTCTTTGGGTTCTTGGCTGCGGATGAGGAAGAAACAGAGGTTTCAAGGACCGTAAATTCAGGGAACGTGACTTTAACCATGGGTTGGACATGGGGAAACTCAGGACAAGTATGGGTGGGATGACTGATACCATCACACAAGGCACAAGGCTTGGTGGGTGGGGGAGGGGTAGGGTCGGGTGCGGTGACCTTGTCTTTGGATGCCCCCTTTCGAGTTTTTCTTTTCTTTCCTATAGTTTTCGCAACATGAGGAGGTTCCTGCGGAGGGGCTAGGGGCACTGTAGCGGTGGAAGGAGGGAAGGGAATAGGTTGCACTGGTGTCATAGCTATGTATGGTTTGGGGTGGCCCGGTGGGGTCTCGGCTGGAGGGGTAAGATACCATACTGGAATTCCCAAGGTTAAATTAGGGAGGGAAAGGGTGGCCATGACGGGGACCGAATAGACACTAGGGGGGGGGGGACCAAGGAAAGGTATCTGACTGGCGGGGTAATGACCAGGAGGGACGGCTCCCATATGGTGAAGACCTGAGGGAACCAACTCAGGAGGGTAGGGAGGTTTCTGAGTGTGAGGTGGGTGGGAAGGTTGAGGCGAAAAAGGTTCAGTCGACTGAAGCGAAGGGCTAGGAGCAGGGTGCGGTGGGCGAGATTGAGGGTGCTGACTAGCCGAAGTAGGCTACGGAAGGCCAGCCTGAGACGATTGCATCATGAAAACATTCGCTAAACTGGGGTCAGAGACTGGAGGAGGGGGAGGACCAGGAAAATTTCCAAGCAAAGAGGAGTCTTTGTAGACGCCAGGGGAAACACTGGTCAAAGAATCAATAGTTCATTTATTGGTGACAGCAGAGATGGTGGACTCAGGGGAGGTCTGAGATTTTGGTTCATGGTAGGTCAACTGGTCAATGATGACAATCTTGCCATTATTAGGAAAGAACATCTTGCGGTGGACTGTGGATGGGATGAAAGACATGGCATAGGTGTAACTACGCCCCAAGAGAATGTTGTAGTCAAGAGGGGCGTCGATAACTTCAACATCAACACAAACAGTCTTGCCTGCAAGGGTGATAGGATAATTATGGAATAGGCCAATGGGCTGGGAGGCATGGCCATCCCACGCACGAAGGGTTATTGTGGAAGGGGCCAGCTCAAGGGATCCGAGTTGTTTCCAAACCGAAGCGGACATTACACAGGTAGATGCCCCCTCATAAATAATACACTGAGCGACATTTGCATTTCAGATTTTGACTGGGATTTGGAAAGCAACCGAAGGAGGAAGAGGGGGATGGTCTGACTGATGAGCGTTGAAAACAATCAATTGGTCATCAGCAGGAGCTACAGCACCCACAGCAGATAGTAGAGCCTTCTTTTGAGAAGGACACAACTGGAGGAGTTCCAGTGTTAAAATGGCAGCAGGAGATTGAGCCAGATCATCTACTATGCTATATGAATGGGCAGCCTGACCAGAGGTAGTATTTCGGCATAATGGTCCCTTAGGAGTCTTAGGATGAACCTCAGCTTTGGGCGAAGGGAGTTGCAAGGGACCATTGGGTGTTGATAGAGGCTCGGTAGGACCTGAAGATGGAGACTCAGAAACAGATGGAACGGGAGGTGTGGAATACTGACGGGACCGAGTTTGAAGGTTAAGGTCGACGGTGAGGGTGGGTCAGAGGCCATCATGAGAATCTGGTAATCAGAGGAACCAGAAGGGGAAGGTTGGGTGGTTACTAGGGCATGAGGTGGTTGAGTGGCCACGAATCCTTGTTGAGGGAAAGGATCAGTAAACATAGCGGGTTGAGAAGTAGCTGGGTTGGGAGGGATAGTAGGGGAGGAGTGTTGTCCCCGCACAGTGGCCTGAGACTCCCACATCTGCCGCATTGGTGGTAATAAGGGACAATCGTGAGTGTAGTGACCATAAACACCACAACACGAATAGGGCTTATTGGTGCGAAGCGGCCTGTCCGGCTTGGGCTGAGAGCCCTGTGGCTGGTTTCTAGTGGTAGAGTCAATACTGGAAGGATTGGATCCATGATTACTAGAAGCGGATTGATTGCCTTTTCTCTTTCTAGGAAGAAGATTAGGTGCCCCCTGCTGCGTAAATACTTGCCCGAGAGGGGGTAGTGAATGCGGATGCGGGGGTGGAGAAGGCAAGGGAGTGGGGGGTCCAAATGTTGGAGGAGCTGGGACACCAGGTTGTAGGTATGGATATGGTGTAGGATGGGCAACATTGACGTAAGTAGGAGGGTGGGCCAAAGGAGGAGGCATGACGTATCCTTGATACATGTTACCTGGAGGGGGGAACGTGCTGGAGGGGCTGGCCCCTCCTGGAGGGAAACCATAGCCCACAGGAGGTTGAGCAGAGGTATGCGACAGGGCTCCAACGATACCGTCAGCAGAGTGAGATGCCCCCGAGGCATTAGGACCACCAGGCTTAGGGAGGTCAGGAAGGAAAGTATAAACATAACTAGATTGGGTATATATAAGGTCATATTTCAAGTCTATTTGGAGGGAGGCTTCTTCGGTTTGGGGAAAATGGGATGCGATATCTTTGCCAATGGGAGGTAAGAGAGAGTGAAGGAACCAGTCCATGTAAACCTGATCTTCAAATGGGGGAGCGTGACACAAGCTTCGTCTTCATCGCCATTCCTGGACATGAGCAGAAAGGCACATTGAAGAGGATTGATGGAAAGAGGTTAAGAGTTCAGTACCAATGTCATATTGGAGAGGAAGCTGGAAATAGGATAAAAAGGCTTGGGCAATGGTTGCAAAGGTGGTATGGGAAGAGGTGGCTTGATCAACATACCATTTAGAAGCTTTTCCGGTAAGCGTGCGTTGGAACAAACGAAGAAGGATGGAGTCATCGATGATGGAATTGGAGGAACACCACATGTGGAAAGATCGGATATGGTTGGAGGGATCTTCGCTAGAAAGGCCTTCGAACTTAGGAATGTCGGACGGAAGCTTGGTTGGCATAGCAGGCCAACTAACATTGTGGCGAATAGGGTCATTAATGAGCTGATTGAAGTCGGGGAGACTGAGGCCAGCCATATAAGGGAGCAATGGGGCAGTCGAGGTAGGTCCCGTAGTGGTTCCACTGGAAACGAACCCAGCGGTAGAACTAGGGTTAGGGCTAGGTCCTGAACTAGACATGGTGAAGGTAAGAGAGGGAGAACCAGAAGTAGGGGGAGAACCTAAAAAATCAGAGGAAGAGTCAGAGTGTGGACTCAGGGGAGGACTTACTTGAGGACGGCGGGAAAGAGGAAGTCAACCGACCGGAAACTGAGGGTGAAGGCCAAGAAGTCACCACGAGAAGCGTCTTGGGGGCGCAATGATGACGGGAAGAAGAAAAACCGACAAGGGCGGGGAGGGACAAAATCAAGTGAGGTCAAGGGCGGAGAGGTGTAGTGACAATTGATTTTAAAGTCTTTGCCAGGCAGTGTTAACCAGGCTATTCTTCACTTAGGGTCAGTGTGTGGCATGCGTTAATTTTAATTGTTTAAACCCAAACGTTTTGAGAGTAAAATAAAAAGTGTGATGCGTAATTGAAAATAAATCTGCAATAAATAAGACTAAAATAACAGAAAATTAACAGCTACCAATGCATCAATCTAACCCAAGAAGGCGGGTATCTCAAAACTAGTCTATAAGAGGGAAAAAATGAAGCAAAGCATGCTAAAAAGAGGCCAATAGATCTAAATTCGGGAGGGACGGGGATCTAAAGGAGAAATCTGCTGAAAAGAGGTGCAAAGAACAGCAAAGAGGCAGAGGCAAGGTTGCTGTTAAAAAGGAGGAGATCAACTAAAAAGAGGAGGGACAAGGAGGCGGCCCTAGAAATAAACCCAAACAAAACGAAATGAGGTGATTTGAAAATAAGAAGAGCTGATCTACAGGGATCTGAAAATGAGGTATCAAATCTGGAAGAAAAAGGGCTGAAACTATGGAAATTTAAACCTCTGAAACAACAAAAACTGTCCCACAAAAAGTGGAGGGTATTAGAGCCCTAAGGGGTAAGATTCCCACTTAGTTGAGTGAAAAAGATCAGAAATAGGTCTAAACGGGCGGAGACAGAGGCTGGAAAACCCTGACAGAAGCTTCAAACAAACCCAGAAAAGGTTCTGGAAAATTGCAAAAAAAAGTGAAGGTCGCAGGTTCAGACCTGTGTGTTGTCCAGGACGCAGATTTAGGGTAGAAAAGTGCGACCTCAAGGCCAGGTCGCGCTTTTTGGGCTGATAAGTGTGACCTGCAGATCCGGCCATGGAAAATTTTAGGGGCTAATATTCGCAAGTGGGCTAATTTTCCATGGTTTTTCCAAAAAAAGGATTCGCCAATTTCCATTTTTTTATAAAACTGATTCGCCCAAATTTTACAATATAAAATTATTTTATGTTAAAAATCGCCAAAATTACATAGACATTATATATAATATCATTATAAATTTGAATGATTTTACAAATACATCAATAAACATTTTATAGTTTGCATATTAGGGACTAGCGAGATTCACCAATTTTTTAAACTTCAAGATAAGTTTCCATCCTTAAAATTATCCCTGGATCCGGCTCTCTCGGCGGAAGATTTCAGAAAAATTTGTCGTCTCAGCTGCAGCTGATGTCTGTAACCTGCGCAATAAGGCCAGAAACACACAAAAGTTAAAAATTTGACTGTTTGAGGGTTTTAGAGGTGGAAAGCACCATAAAAATAGAAAAAACAGAAAATGGAAGAGAAACCCTATGGTCTAAAACAACTGGATATGCAGGAATATATAAAACGACAGTGGTCGCAAAAGAAAACCCATGTGGAGTCGCCAATTGTTAGTATGATTCTTTCGTCGTAAAAGATCACTTTAGCTATGCATAACAAATATCCCTAACATCGATTATGGCTGCAAAATATCTTTAAGTTTGTTGCACAAATCCAGATCTAAGCACAAAAGACATTAAGCAGATAAAATATAATATGGCTCCATGCATCCAATAAACAAGACAAGAACAATGTATTTAAAATAATTCTATATTATATTAAAGAATGGGGCACCTGAGAGGAAAACAAGAAAGGTGTTTTCTGGTTCTCCTTAATGGGATGGGTTCTTGAAAGTCCTCAGTGTTTCAGATCTAAAATTCCTCTCTCTTATTGTGATAGAAAACCCAGACAAACATAGAACTCAATGGGAGCTCACAAGGAAAAAATGGAAAATGGTGACCAAGAGTAGATCTAGTGTGATCTAATGCAATGAAGGTGACTAATGAATGGGGAAAACCCTCCTATTTATAACAAAATATTAGGGTTATCTAGAACTTGTTGCATGAATAAAATATTATTAATCACATTCTAGAACCACCTTTTGGGAATATTTTATTATATTTGTTGGAGGGAAAAGGTCTTTTGACTTGGGTCAATTCCTTTATTTATAAACGATAAATAAATAAATGATTTATTTATTATTTTAGGGAGATGGTGGGAATATAATTAAATAAATAATGATTTATTTAATTATTTAAAAACTATTTAGTCAAATTTAACTAGGAATAGTATTAAATAATGATTTAAATAACTTATTCCTAGGAAATAATTAAATAAATAATGATTTATTTAATTAATTTCCTTGCTTTGGGTTAAATATGACCAAGAAATATAGACAAATGTTATTTAACATGGTGAAAGAAATTATACTTAGGGTAAATTTGGTCTTACATGATGTACTTGGGTTCATCTAATGATAATGGGTTAGATGACCAAAAAACGGTGTAACAATACTAGTATCTATGCCTAGCATATCCTCACAAGACCAAGCAAATACATCACTAAATTCAAGAAATAGAGAGTGATATGATTCAAGTTCTGATGGAGAACAAGATACACCAACATGAATATTCTCTACAATGCCAGCTTTGGTCAAAATATCGATAGAAATTGTTTCTTCAATATTTGATAGATTTCGCTCGGAATCGATTGCATTAATGTGAAAGGAATTTGAAAAAAATAATTTGATGGATGGGTGATATAGTTCACTAAGATTATTTTCTTCATAATCAGGAAGATGGGAATGATGATGATAATCTTCCCATGGTTCTCCCTCTGACATCATGGCTTCCAAAATATTCTCATCTATCAAGAACATTGAGGAAAATGGATCAGATGGAGTACCAAAATTTAAGGAATGATCAACCCAAATGCTTGGCGATGCTGATTTCAGATTTTTTGCCCAAGCTAGATAGATTTATTTTTATGCCATCTCAATAGGGTTGGGCAGCAGAAAATCATCCAACGTAGAAATATCAGAATCACCCGTAGTCTTTCTTAAGCCAGATAGAGTGGAAGAGATCATGTAGCAGGTCTCTATATTTTCAATTTCTGCCGACGTCGCAGGTGGTGGTAATGCAAAGGTTCCCATGAGAGTGGAATCCTTGAAGAGTCCTACACCAATTTTCTGAAGTTCTATTTGGGGTATGTGAATGAACGGAATGCTTCCAATTACCTGCGAAGTAGAGGAAAAGAAGGATAGTTAATTAATGACTATAATTGTACCTTTATGTGGAAAGGAAATCATTGTAAAATATTTAGAAACAATAGCAGTCATTTCATATACCCATGGCCTTCCAAGAAAAATATTATAGCCAAGGGGTCCATCAACAACCTCAACATCAATATTCACTGTTTTGCCCCATAGTTCAACATGTAGGTTATTAATAATAACACAAGGTTTATATGTACGTACATCAAATTCCTTCAACGTTGTTGATGATTGTGATAAGCATGGCGAGCCAAGTGACTTCCAACAGTTTAGATACATAATGCATGTAGATGCTCCCTCATCAATAATAGTGCGATGAACAAGGTGATTGAGAACATTTACTTATATGGAGAATTCCAATTATGCTGGTAGTTGTGGCACATAGCCCGTATGATTAAAGACGACAAGATTAGAATCAGTCGGATCAATTCCACCAATAGCCGACAATAAAGCCTATTTTTGGGAGGGACAGTTTTGTAATACCTCAGGAGAAGACATAGTTGAAGGGGATTGAGCCAAATCTTCAACTATATTATAATTTTGTGCAACTCTTGTTCGAGGATTATATGTCAATTTATGAATTACTCCCTTTGGTGGCTTGATTATCAATTTAGGAATAGCAATAGGTGGTACTGATTCTGTAGATGGATTCATTGTCAAGGTAGTAGGTTGATCATTGGCCTGAATACCATAATCTTTATTTTGCGTTAACACCCAAATATTTGTTGAAGGTTTTGTGACAGATAACATTAGAACTTGGGAACTAGGAGCTGGATCTGTAGAAACCATGTTTGTGTCCGATTTTGGAAATGGGTCTTTCAACACAGCTAACGTGTTGGCTTGAGGGGTCCTGACCCAAGTTCGGTGTGCAAGGTTTGCCAACAAACCCCTATACTACTGGCCCTTTCGGTAGTAACCTGCTTTCACAGGTCACAGTCTCACCCGAAGTAGTATGGATGGGTGCTGGAACCAGGTTTCTGCACCCTGAGAAAGGAAGGGTAAGGCAAGCAAAGTGGCATCCTATTTAGATTACCTTATTTCTTCGCAGGGTTAAGTATGTATCTATTTTCATCCACGTGCACTAGATCTACAATTAGATGCTTTTCATAACATCAACATAACAATATATAAACAGAGCGGAATATATCTAGATCCAAGCATTCATTACACAGACTTTTGCAGCAGAAAGACAGAAAATACATAACACAGTAATTATCAACAGTTCATACAACAGTACTCACAGATTCAGATCTCTAATAATCCTTCACATTCATTCATTCATCAACCTTTCCTTACAATTCCCTTCCCAACCTGTGCACACAACAGTAGGTTCCGCACATAGCTGGACTAGGATCTCCACGCACATAGCCAGTAGGAGTCTGTTCCCTCAAAACCCAAACAGATAGCTTAAACAACAAATCGCGTCAATAGCTCATCAATTCCTATTGCTTACAATCCAAAATGCATCTCTTTTTATAAAAATATAGCCTCAACATTCCTATGGTTTGCAACCCATGGTTTTCGGACCCCTATTTTACCCTTTGACCCATTACAATGCATTCGGGGCTTTGACCCACCCCAAAACCCCTGCGCTATATTAACTATAATCAAAATTAACCAAAATGGACCAGTTTCGCAGTTTGTTAGGAGACCCTGTTCCAACATGACGCATGAGAAATCTTGATGATTTTTGGGACTTCAGCACGGTGAGGAAAATCCCTAACAAAGTGTTCCTCATTACATATTATGCATGGATAACAAGGTTTCTGAGGTCCAGACGGTTGATCAGATGATCTTTCCTACGGTTTATAAGTTTTCTTTTTCTTATATTTCCCCTTTTTCTTACTTCCTGGTTGCTTGTGACCTTTGCCTTTGTCAAATGACATGAAATTAATTTCGGAAGTAGGAGCATGATCAGATGCAGTAGTGTGGTGTGTGCTTATAGTGCCTATCAAGCCATCTCCAACATGAGAGTCCTTTAATTGAGGAGGAATAGTAAAATTAGATCTCGGCGTGTTAGGAATTTTCTCATAGAGCGTGCCAGACTGAGTATAGATCAAGTCTAAATATTGAGCACGAGCGATAACTTGCTCTTCTGTGATGATGCCACCCTTAGCCACATCCTCAGTTATAGATTGTAACAGGGACTTAATTAACCATTCAGCAAGGAGTTGATCCGGAACAAAGGTCTTAACCATTCGACGACGATGATGCCACTCATGAATATGATCAGAGATGTGAGTAGCATTAGTCTGTTTGAAATTAGTCAAGAGTTTCGTTCCAGTTTCATATATGATGGGTTACTATAAATAAGTCAAAAATACATTAGCTAGGGCTGTGAAATTGTCAAAAGAAGATCTAGGTAATTCAATGTACCATTTTGCAGTCAGACCTATGAGCGTACATTGGAAAAGTCGTAGTCGAAAAAAATCATTGTTTAGGGAATTTGATGAACACCATAAATGATAAGTCATAATATGAGTCGACGGATCTTCTCCAAGGTTTCCATCGAACTTAGGAACACCCGAGGGAAAATTTTGAGGTCTCCCCGGCCACCAAGGAGCATATTTAATTGGATCATTAGTTAGCCGATTTAAATCTGGTAACTTTAAAGTTGCAACAAAGGGAAACTGTCGATTAAGGCTAGGTTGAGCATAGCCAGGGTAAGATGGAATTGATTGAGCAACAGACCTTTGAGCACCAACATAAGGAATCTGTTGTTGGTAACCCAGATAGGGGTTGTTTTGCATAGCAAACACTTGAGGATTATGTTGACCAAAACCTGGATATGATACTTGTTGAAAAGATGTTTGAGGCATTCGCGCCTGAGGTTGCCAAGGGGTCTGTCCACCAATTTTATAACCCAAATTAATATAGCTTGGATTTGGTTGATATGTATAACTAGGTTGCGGTTGTGACATCCCATAAAATGGTAGAACAAATTGTGAATAAATGATTCTGGATACAGGTGGTTGTAAATTAACCAAAGGATTTGGAGTCTATAGACCCAACATTTTATGGTATTGATTTGAAGGACCCGCTTGATAAGGTTGAAGTACAACATTTTGATTCTGTAATAGTGGTAAAGATGTATTAACAAGTGGTAATGAAGTGGGTGTAATAGGTTGGTCCGGTTGATACGAGTGTACAACCATTTGTGGTTGGATAGGCAGAGTGGGCTACCATTGACAAACATTTGTTTCAACAATAGATTGACCAAAAAGTGATGGAGTAATATCATATTGGGTGACCAAAGGTTGCCCCCCAACATGAGGAGGATAATAAGACGGAAAATATTACTCTCCAAATACTTGGAGTCCAGTTGATATGGTACTTGAAGGAATTGACCCAGAAGGACCGCCTTGATATTGCCCTGATGATGTGTATAATGAATCAAGTCATTCAGTACTTATGATAGGATTACCAGTTAAAATACTAGATGATGACATTGGTAAATTCCATGGATTTGAAGATGCACCAGAGAAAATTCCAGATAATGATTTGTAACCTGATGGGACCATAGGGCCACCATGAAAATATGACTCTGGTGAAGTTGTAAACATCAACGGGGTAGCTAGGGTGGGAGCTAACATAATTTAAACAGATGGCCCAACCGAAGATGTTGGTTCAGTCATGGTTACTTGACCAAATATATACCCTTTTGAATCGATAGGAATTTGAAAAGGAGTAAGATTAATAAAAGCAGATGGTGTCGATTGAGAAAAAGACTTGTACAGGTAAAGGTCCTCCCCAAAATGGGTTAGATTTAAAGGTGTATCCTCTTGTGGGATTTATTCAATCGCAATTAAACTAGGTGGAAGTATTTCATCGTCAAGCCCAAAGTATATTTCAGGTGGTAAACTATGTGATATGGGAGATTCAATGGCTACATAAATTTGTGGGATGACCAAGGTAGGAACAAATTCCGGTTGTTCGACTTCAAGATTTAGATGTTCTAGCAAAGAAGAGACAGGATCTAGATCAATTTGTGGTTGAAAAACGTCGAGTCCAGGAGGTATGGTCACACTGATTTGAGGGATCATGACCACGGGTAGCTGTGAAGACTTTGTTTCGACAACAGTAGACGAACCAGGAAGTGTAGAAAGAACTTGAGCTAACTTTGGTTTATTGGAAAATGATGTTTCACCAGAGGTACAGATTGTACTTGATTCAACAGATCATGATCACCTTCGCCTACCAGAATTAACTTCTGGTGGTAAAGGTTGTTTTAACGCAAGTCTACGTGAAACATGGGGGAAAAGATTTTGTTCTTCCACGATTACTAATTTATTTTAACCAAAAACAAATAAAAAAAATAGAAGGGTAATGCTAGGAAAAAGGGTTTACCAAATAAATTGTGAACTATAGAATACCTCCTGGCGAACTAAGAAGTATGGGTAGGCAATCTCTCCGAATGTTGTGTTCGGTGTATCACAATTTACAAGGCAGAAGAATCGGTTCACTATGGATGGATAGCACCTAAACTTTGTCCTCCCAAATATAGCCGAAGGTACGTGGAGGCTCAAGTCCGTATTAGCGATGTTTGATGAGAAACTGCACAGTGAGAGCACCCCTTTATACTTATCGTACTGTAACACCGCCCGATATACCTGAAAGTATGTGGATGAGCTACGATATACTTACGTACGTGGATTGAGGTATCACACACGGAATGTATCACAGACAAGTTAACAATAGCTGCTATGTTTTGCAACGTGGGAACACGTCTCTAGCCTAGACCTTCTAAATGTTATTGTTATGGTTCCAATTATTTGTTAGGTAAATTGAGATTAATTTTATGTTGATCTTGCTTAACAATTTTCCTTTCAAAGGTTCATAGCAATGATGTATTGGAAAATTCCTAAAATGCAACTAAGAATGATAAGAAATCTTTCACTTTTAGTTTTTCAATGAAAATCCTAGCTACTAGAGGGAAAGAGAAATCAATTTGTGAGCAAACAAATTAGAAAACACAAACTAAATGCAGATTTCCTAATTTTTCCTTTTTGAAAAAAACAAAAACCACTACATGCAAATGCAGATTTTTCTTTTCAGTTCCTTTAATGTTATGAATGCATAAAATAAACTAAGTGTACTAAATCAATAAAAATCAAATGCCTTTTAATTTTGAGAAATGAGGAATACAAACAACAATTTCTCTTTTGAAGGAAAAATGAGGAATGAAACAACAATTTCTCCTATCAGAAAACGAAGATTTTATGACAATTTCCTTTTTCAAAGGCAAATGGATCTAATGTGACAATAAAAATACTTTGAAATAAACTTGCCAATGATAAAGAAAAATTCTTTAAACAAACATTGAACAAATTGTCTTTCAAAGGAGGAAGAAATATATAGATTCACTGGTCAATATGAGGTTCAAAATTTTCAAAACACAATAGAAAACAAAATGAATCAATTTTCAAAGACAAATTCAAGGGAATCTGGATGGTTTCAGGAGGCAACTCAGTCTCTAAGGGGAGACAATGCTCTGCAATGCAAGCCTGAAAGGGAGATAGTGCTTTGCAAAGCACTGTGTCCTGTCCAAGAGTGCATTGGGCACAGTGTATAAGGAAAAACACCACTGTTTAACACACTTATTTTGAAAATTAATATTTCAAAAAGTTTGATATTTGTGAATAACAACCACTGGGTGGATAAACAAAGAAAATTAGAGGCTAAAACATCTAGAACTAAGAGAAATTATCCCCAGTGGAGTCGCCAATTAGTTCGATGGAATTGTGAATTAAGGACAAAACACGCTTCCCTAGATAGGTGATAGTCTGGAACAACAAATTAAAGACTATATGAATTCTTCTCCTAACTAAGAACAAACACACAAAATAGATTAGAAGCTTACTTTTAATCCAAGCGCTTCTAAATGGTTCCTTCTGTCGCTTCCGGCGTAGCTTCAAATTCAAGCGATTTGTGCAAAATGCTTCTTGCAAGAAAGAACACTAAAAAAATAGAAGATAGAAATAATACAGATGTCTATTCAATTTAATTAGCTAAATTAGTAAAGCATAAACCATATACATTAACTAAGATCTTACAATATGGAAAATCAAAGCAATACAAATGCATATAGGGAAAAGTAAGTTGTATTTTTTATTGATGATAGAAGGAGAGGTTACAACCTAGTGACTGATTTGAAGTGACCATTCCAGTAACATTCCTAGCCCCATCATACTATAAATCTCTTCAGCATCTGTTACACAAATCTAACTCTCAATTGAAAATCCACCAGCATTTCTCTACTCAAATTCTTCCTTATCAAGCACTCAGATCTGTGCTCAATTTATAGAGAGGCTGAGGTATTTTTGCAATCAATGACTTTCCAATAATAGGCAAGGCATGTTCCCAATATTGTAGATGTAAAATGGACACTTGGATTCGAAGCTTGACACATGTGAACTCTTCTAGAAGGCACTAGCCAAGTGGAGATTCCGGAACAGTGAGAATTTCACTCCCAATATGACCAACACACCTGTCAATGTCGGGAAGTGCTTTTCAGAGCAGCCTTGCATGGGGATACCTGCATATGAAATTCACATAGTCCCCTTACAGGCAGCTTTGGTGAGCTCTCCTATGCTATATAATAAAATTCAAACCTTGGAAACCTTTGCTTAATGAAAGTCATGCTTGATTTTTCTTGTTCTTGTCTTAGGGCATGTAGCAACTTGAAATGATAGGGGATGATATACCCTTAGTCATTGGTCCTAGAGATGATGCCCAGTTAACTAGGTCATTGCGAATGATGCCAAAATTGACCTATAACACTTATTTCCACCTAGTGTTGGTGTGCATAGCATGCCTCTCTTGGAAAACGATGTGTTCATTTCCTTGTAGTTTAACTTGTTTCTCCTTTTTGTTGCCTTTATAGTCCCTGGAACGTATTGTCACACCCTTTCACATATTGGCATGCCTTAGCACTTGACACATCATAACATATTTTACATGCCTTCGAAATATTTGGCACATGTTAGCATTCCCTAGCATGCCTTGGCACTCATGCCCTCAAAACTAGCCTTACATTTTTTCACGACTTGGGAACCCAATCAAGTCCTTAGCTACTACAATTCATGTGACATTGGTTTGCTTCAACCATAACAACTTGATCAATTTCACCTACTACAAGTAGATTGTGCCATGTTCATCTAGAACTTCCTATATCTCATTTTAGGCCATTCATGTCCAAGCTGAACTTTACCCACTTAATAACTTACCAAGAAAAGGATCACTTCTAGCCATGGCCATAAAACAACCAAGAAACATAGATTACATTTACAATATTTCACATGTATTTCCATTTCATATAAATAGTAGAGCATTAACTGATATTTTTCAAGAACCAAAAGATAAACAAGACACACAAGATATAAGTCGAGACGAGAAAAGTGCCCCAAAACTTATACACAACAATTTTCAATAGGAAATCGTCTAAAATAGTTTAAAACATGACCATTCGGCCAAAGTGTGCCACATGTCATATAAAAATAATAGATAAAGGAAAAATAGTATTGTGCCCAACACAAAGTCTCCCTTTCTTTAAAACTGCTTTGTCGAGCCCCTGATCGCAATCATAGGCTTGCATTGTTGGGAAACCAGCTCCAAAAATAGAAGAAAAGAGACATCAACGCCTTAGAAATAAGCCACTTCAAGGGGGAAACCTCCAATACATTACATGAATGAAAAATTCTTGGATGATACAAATTACAAAACCTCCTTTCTACATATAGGAGTCCATGGGGCCACAATGTAATCCTAGCCAACCTAACAATTATAATTTAAGGGCACAATAATAACAATATGGGGGTTACAGGGTACAATAATAACAATAAGGGGGTTACAATAAAAATAATAAGGGACTATAATAATAATATAGGGACCTAACATTCCCCTCTCCTTCAAAAAAGTGTTGTCCTCAACACTTGAGTAACTCTGGGTGCTTCTGTATAAAATTCTCATCCCCCCATGTAGAATATTTAGTGGGTAAGTTCTTCCACTTGATGAGATACTCTGAAATTGATCGATTCCGTAGCTATCGACTTCTTGTTTCCGTGAATGCTTCAGGTTCCAATATGATTTTTCTTCCTCACCAAGTTTTGGCAATATTGTTTGAACCGGAAGATTTTCACCTATAACCTTCTTTAAGCAATAAAAATGGAAAACTGGATGCACTCGTGAAGAAGAAGGAAGCTCCAATTTGTATGCCATAGTACCAATATTTTGCAACACCTTGTAAGGACCATAGTACTTTGGCGATAATTTATTATCCTTCTTAGCTTGCTTGAGGGACATTTGTTTGTATGGTTGTAGCTGTAAAAATATCCAGTCTTCTATATCAAAACTTATCTCGTTGCGATGTTGATCTACCTGTTGTTTCATTCGATTTTGTGCCAAATTCATGTTATCCTTTAAGATTTGGAGAACTTCTTGTTGATGCTCGATGTGATCTTCCACTGCTTGAACCTTAGAATTTTCTCTTAAAGATGATGTGATGGATGGTGGATGATATCCATAAAGTGCCATAAATGGGGTCATTTTTGCTGCAGTATGGGAGGAAGTGTTATACCACCATTCAGCAAGAGGTAACCACTTGACCCATTGTGTTTGTTTATCAGATACAAAACAACGAAGATATCCTTCCAAACATTTATTTACTATCTCAGTTTGAACATCAGATTGAGGATGATAAGATGATTTATGAGCTAATTGAGTACCCAAACAAGAAAATAACTCTGTCCAAAAAATTCTAGTAAAAATGGGATCTCTGTCGCTCACAATAACCCTTGGGTTCCCATGTAGCTTTTGAATTGTGTCCATAAATGTAGTAGCAACTGTACTTGCTTTAAATGGATGAGATAATGCACAAAAGTGTGCATACTTGGTAATTTTATCGACTACCACCATGATGACACTCTTTCCTTTGGACTTAGGTAAACCTGTGATAAAATCCATTGAAATCTCCTCCCAACGTTGACTTGGAATGGATAAAGGTTGTAGAAGACCTGGGGTCTTAATTGTCTCAGCTTTATTCTGCTGGCAAACCAACATTCTGCCACAAACTTTTGAATATCATATTTAAGGCCATCCTAAAAAAATTCTTTCTTCACCTTGTGGTAATTTTTTAAAAATTCTGAGTGTCCTCCTAAAGGAGAAGTGTGCAATTCCAAAAGAATCATTTGTTTTAGTTGGGAATTCTTACAAAGATATAAGCAATCTTTGTACCATAAGGAATCATTTTTCCAACTAAATGTATCAGATTTACTAGGATCTTGCTGCGACTTTTGAATGAGCTTCCACACTTCTTTGTCCTTCTTCCATTCATCTCTTGCTTCAGTTATCCAATCTGGTTGGATAATAGAAATGGCACAAAGAAATGCTTCCACCTCTTCATTCTTTCTTGAGAGTGCATCTGAAACAACATTTAGCTCCCCTTTTTTGTAGATTATTTCAAAGTCATAACCAACATCTTTGTGACCCATTTTTATTGCTCTTCTGAAGATATTCTTTGTTCCAAAAAGTGTTTAATACTATCATGATCATTTTTTACCTTGAAGTGTCTTCCCATTAGGTAAATTCTCCATTTCTTTAGTGCATGCAGTATTTCTAACATTTCCTTCTCATAAATAGGTTTCTGTAAATACTTTTCTTTGATTGGATGACTTTCAAAAGAAATGGGTCTTCCTTCTTGTAATAAAACAGCACCAATTCCATTTCCTGAGGCATCACATTCCACAATATAGGTTTTTGTGAAGTCTGGCGTAGCTAAGACCGGTGATAGGCACATTGCCTCTTTAAGATGTTCAAAGGCCTTAGTTGCTTCAGGAGTCCATGAAAATGCATATTTCTTCAATAATGTTGTTAGATGTGTTGTTACTCTCCCATAATTCTTAACAAACTTACGATAATGCCCTATTAACCTGATAAATCCTCGCAACTGCTTAATGGTTGTGGGGACTTTCCATTCCTTAATGGCTTTAATTTTGTTAGGGTCTACCTTAACACCCTCGTGAGATACAATATGACCCAGATATTCCACCTCTTGTACTCCAAAGAAACATTTGGATGTTTTTGCATATAATTGTTTTTCCTGCAATAGTTTGAGCACCCTGTCAACATGTTCAACATGATCCTTCCAATACCTGCTGTAGATTAGTATATCATCAAAAAATACTAGCACAAATTTTCTAAGGAAGGGTTTGAAAATGGAATTCATCAACCCTTGAAATGTAGAAGGTGCATTGGTAAAGCCAAAATGCATGACCAAAAATTCATAATGACCCTCATGAGTTTGAAATTCTATTTTCGGAGTATCTTTAGTCTTCATCCTAATTTGATGATATCCTGAACAAAGATCCAACTTGGTAAAATAAATTGCTCCATGTAATTCATCCAAAAATTATTCAATCACAAGAATAGGAAATTTATATTTAATGGTGAGATTATTGAGCTCCCTATAATCCGGAAACATGTGCCATGGTCCATCCTTCTTGTGTACCAATACTATAGGAGTACATAAATAACTTTGACTAGGTTGAATTATACCTGCCTCTAACATTTCTGCAATCATATGTTCAATTTCGCTCTTTTGGACATAAGGATATATATAAGGCCTGATGTTTGGGGGAACACTTCCTGGAATCAAATGAATAGCATGATCATGATCACAAATAGGTGGGAGCCCTTTGGGAGTTTCAAACACCTTGGAATGATTGTACAATACTTTTTGGAGATCTGCATAAATAGATGATTTTGATATTGGAACTTCTAGTGAGCATAATTGTGCAATTACACCTCTTTTTTCTTTCTTTAGAAGCTTTGTCATGACATTATAGCTTATTATCTTTCCCAGATTCCCTGCAATATGCCGTAATTCGACTTCCTTTCCTTCTGAAAAAATTTCAAGAAAAATTCTTAAAAATTAAAAGCTACCATCCCCAAAGATTGTAACCATTGTACTCCTAGTACAACATCAACACCTCCCATAGGAATGGAAAGCATTGGAATATTCAATACATATTCCCCCATGGTTAGCTTGATAGTATGGAATTTTCTAGAGCAATTTATAGTTCCTCCATTTGCAACCATCACTTGACATTCCGGTGCTGGGTATAGGAAACAATTCAATTCCTTGGCTACCTTACAATGAATAAAATTATGGGTGCTACCTGAATCAATCAACACTATTACCTTTTTCTTCTTGATATTTCCTTATATCTTGAGAGTTTGAGGAGTGGTAATTCTTGCCAATGCATCACACAATATGGTTGGACTCATTTCTTCCTCTTCTAGGGCTGGTTCCTGGTGTATATCCTCTTCTTGTTCATTTTCTTCTTCCTCTTCACAATCTATGTAAAATAATTTCTTCTCAGCACACTTATGACCTTTAGTGTATTTGCTATCACAACTGTAGCAAAGCCCTTTTGCTCTTTTTTCTTCCAATTTTTGTGGTGTCAAACTTTTAGCTTATGGAAATCTAGGAGTGGCAATACTTCCATCTTTATAGAAGTGAGTGGTAGGCTTCCTTGTCACCATAATTTTACATTTAATTTTTATTGCCAACCTGAATGCCTTCTCCAATGAATCAGGTTCCAAAACACAAACTTCATGTTGGATGTTATCCTTTAAAGTAACTATGAAGAGATCAATTTTGTGTTCCTCTGAAATATCAGTTACCCTTATATTCAATTTTTGGAAGTCCTCAATGTGCTCCGCCACTAAACCCTTTTGTTTGAGATTTATCAATTGGCTAAAGAAGGTGTTGCTTTTTGTATCCTCATAATGTGCTATCATTTCCTTCGTAAAAATTGACTAAGTGACAATTTTTTTACTGGAGCAAAGCCATCGATACCATACAAATGTATTTTGTTCTAAATGTAAAGTTGCAATGCATACCTTTTGTGTGTTTTGCATATTATTGGGATCAAAATATTGCTCCATCTGTAGTATCCATGATACGGGATCCTTGCCATCAAACTTCCTCATGTCCATCTTTGGAATATGGTGGTTTTTTAATCCAACATTATAGTTTATGAAATCACGATTAACATTTATTTTTTTCTCATCATGATTTTCATCTACTATCTTTTCACCATTAGGAATCATTTCTTGTATCAACTTTGACAAACCTTCCTTCAAACCTTCCATGTCTTCCTTCAAACCTTCCATTTTTTCTTCCATACCATCCATTTTATCCTCCATACCATTCTTCAAACCATCCATCGTAGCTTCCATGCCTTTGTTCAAACCATCCATCTTAGCTTCCATGCTTTTCTTCAAAACATCCATTTCATTTTTTGTTGCTCTTTGCGAGAGCGAATTTTGGTGCACTTGCTCTTGTAATTTTGATAGATCATGTTGCAATTATTCATCTTCATGAGTCATAGTAGAGTACTCTGAGGGCTTAGTGGGTGTTGAATTCTTCGTAGGAGGAATTTTAGAACCCAATACTGATATCTATGCTCAATAGGCCTTTGGAATCACTTAAAAGTGATTTTTCAAACAAGACTTATGCAATTTGAAAAAAAATACACACATTTTTCTTGATTTTGAGGAGCTCGATATTGAAACTAAATTATCTTTGTGATTTTGGATCTTCAATATATAAATTTCAGCCCTGACGTATCCCCCTAAATATTCTTTCAATTTCCATAGGTCTGACTTGATTTGGATTCTTCAAGGCAAAGTTATTTCCAATCTCCCATAATGACCTAATTATGGACTGGTTCAGTAGAGTGAACTTGTACGGCTTCCCACGTGTCACTGTTTGATATTTTGGCTTTGAAATTTATAGATAGGAAACTACAGTCCATGTAATTCCAGTCACTTTTTATAGAATTCCAATCCGATGCTCAGAGAGACAGTTATTAATATTTTCCCACGATCACCTCTTTCAGATGAAATTCAGGAGCCTGAAAAATACCTAACTTCCACAAATCATATCTCCAAAAATATCGCGAAACAAGCTCTGAAATTTTCCAACAATGTTCCTCTAGATTTTAGTTTCGCACTCTAAACATTTTAGCTTCTGAACCTTCGTGGAAAAAAATTTATTGCGAAAATTCCGCGATGACCGTTTTAAGTGAAATTCGGGAGCCTGCAAAAATACCTAACTTCCACAGATCATATCTCCAAAACTGTTGCGAACCAAGCTCTGAAATTTTGCGACGGTGTTCCTCAGGATTTCAAATTCACACTCTATAAATTTCAACTTCCGAACCTTCGTAGAAAAAATGTTATAGTGAAAATTCCACAATTACTTGTTTGGAACAGCAAAACCCTAGAATCCAAAGCTCTGATACCGAATGTTGGGAAACCAACTCCAAAAATAGAAGAAAAGAGATATCAACACCTTATAAATAAGCCACTTCTAGGGGGAAACCTCCAATACATTACATGAATGAACAACTCTTGGATGATACAAATTACAAAACCTCATTTCTATATATAGGAGTCCATGGGGCTACAATGTAATCATAGCTGATCTAACAGTAATAATTTAAGGGCACAATAATAACAATATGGGGGTTACAGGGGTACAATAATAACAATAAGGGGGTTACAATAACAACAATAAGGGACTATAATAGTAATATAGGGACCTAACATGCATCTTGCAAATCCTATTATGAACTTCTTCTAACACACTTCATCCTTGGCACACTTGAATTCACTGACACTCCCTATCACAGACTCTTAATTGTTTATTTCCATGCATTTTGACCTAGTTCTCCCTTGTGATTCTTTGACACTCCTTAACACTCCTCAACATGCATTAACACTTTCCATCATGTGTTAGCACGCCTTTTCATTCCTTGGCATGCCCTAACCCTCGCTAGTTATCATGCCCTCACAACTACCCTTACATAATTTTCAACTTGGGAACCCAACCAAGTACTTTCTTGACTATAGGAGCTTGACCAAGTCATGATTACTACAAATAGACTATGTTGTTGAATTTTGTAGCTTGGGAGGTACTCCACAAGGCTAGTGGGATGGGTTTGTGTGATTTTTTCCACAAAAGGATTTGTGGGAAAATAACCCGCGAAGGGGCTTTGGACCCGAGATGGGGTTCAAAATCTAAAAGAAATTAAAAAGAAAAAATAATATTTCCTAAGGTCTAAGTGGATAAAGTTCGTAAGTTCTAGAGCATTCTTAAGAGGCCTAGCTAGGAAAAGATATTTAAGGAGGCCTTAGTATGAAGGCAATAACATCAAGTGAGAAGGAGCTCATTTGATCAAGGAGGCTAGGAGATATGTAGTCCTAAATTAGGTTGAGTTAGAGAGTTGAGTAAGCATTGCTTAAGGGAGGCCATGATCATCCACCAAGAGTAAGATCATCATGTGAGGGTTCACAAGAATGTCACATACCTCAATGGGTTCAATATAGGAAGTAGGATGGCATATTGTTGGTTCTCTTATGGAAAATCAAGCTCAAGAGAGGCGGCTCATGAGAATTTGGGCATGTGATTACATTGGTGTTTCTGTGTGAAGGCTGCATCAAATTTTGAAATAGTAGAGAGGGTTGAGACCCTAACTTGTGGTGGTTAGTAGGTTGCAAGGTTTATGATAAATACCAACACAAATGGAAGAGGTTCTACACTATAATTTAGGGCTATAACAGAAGTAGTCATAGGTGTAATATTGATTGAGGTAACCGTAGTTTGAGGGTCATAAATATCTAAAGTTCAGATCAAGATTTAGTTAAACAAATTCCCAACATATATAGATCCATATGAGCTAAGTCGAGTATCTTATGGAGGAAAAATTTGTCATTTTTGCTATGGGTGGATAGGGTATGTTCTAAAGAAATTATAATAGAAGTATAATTCCATATTTAGGGAGGTTTCCTAACATGTTAAATCCATAAGGTATGCCATTAAGACTGTGACAAATTTTCATAGAAAAAGAGGGGTTGTGACCCTTAGAGAGAGGTTTATCGCTGCAATACATACCACAAATTTGAAATATGGTTTGTAGAAGTATGTGCGGTGATAGAAAATCCAAAGGAAGGTTGAACCCGAGTAGAAGATGGAGCAAAAGAAATGTGCCATGTGAGGAATGGATTGACATGAAGAGGAGTTGATTTTGGTGGACTATCCATAGAGTTTTAGACAGAGATCTGAAGCAGCCTATAAAAATTTATTCAATGGATTGTTAATGGATGATTTTTGACCCTATTTCAGTCATCTACAAATTTTTAGAAGGATGATAAGATGAGTAGTTCATATTTTGTCATATATTGTACAACAAATAAATTGTTACATAAGAATATTGATTTTGAGAGGACTCGGATCACTATTAGGTGGTAGATTTGAAGAGCCTTAAATGAGGGCAATGTTGTGGGCACTAGATCAATAAAATAATTGAATGTGGTTGGGAAAATGGATGGAAATTTAAGTACAATTGGCAGGTTGTTAGGTGACTGTCAAAGAAGAGCTCTAAGTCATGTAATTGTGAAGGAAAACAAGACTGGTAGAAGGGTAGGTGTATTGGGCCTAAGGACATGCAAAGTTTGAAGGACTAAAGTATCATTCAAGTGGGCTAGCCAACTAGCCCTAGTTCACTATATTGTAGAGGATTGTGTCATTGAGAAGAAGGAAAACCTCCATACCCCTAGACTTGTCATCTTGGTGCAACAGTATGGAAAACGTGGGAAAACCAAAGAGTTTTTCACAATGGAGTTGTCAACAATTGATTGAAAACCCTAAGTGTTGTACACCTTAAAGGAAAAAAGAGGTAGATAGAGGGAAAAAAATTTTGAGCCGAGTTCAGTAACCTAAAGGGGTTGATTTCATTGATAGAGGCATATTGAGGAGTTGCATAATGGGAGGCAAGAGGGCCTGCCATATGTGTTCAAGACATGTGGATTGAATGGGCTATGTGTGGCCACCATAAAAAAATTGGGTCAAGTATTGCTTGTTTAATATAAATTGGTTATCAAAGGACAAACACCAAGCCCTAGTTGTGTTCCTTGTATCAGTGTGATTGTAAAGGGCCATGATCCCTGGTATGAGAGCTATAGCCTACTCTATTATATTTTTTAATTTAACAAATAACGGTTTGAAAAAGTTAAAAAAAATCATGTGCACTAGTTGATTCCCTTATGTGTGTAGATTTCGTTGTGAAAAGTAGATGTGTTGTGGCACTTGAGTGTGTTTGCATCAAATATTCTAAGACCAAACCCAAATTCTCATGTGTCATCTAAATTCAACATATTCCTTGTTCACCTAAGAACTACATGTAACTCATATTATACTACTCATGTCCAATCTCAGCTGATCCCACTTAACAAGTTACCAAGACAAGGGTCATCACATCTAACTGTGGTTGTAAAAAAAATAAGCAACACAGTTTACATCTTGACATGCCATAACACCTGACATGTCTTAAATGCCTTAGCATTATGTGGCATGTGTTAGCATCCCCTACATTCCTTGAAATTCTTTTACACTCCCTAACACACCTTAACACTTCCTGACATGCCTTGGAAATTTAAAATACCTTGGCATTCCTATAATATAACCTTGTCACTCCCTCCTTAACACACCTAGATCCCATTGAAACTCCCTATCACACACTCTTATTCGTTCATTTCCATGCATTTTGATCTAGTGCTTCCTTGTGTTTACCTAACACTCCCTAGCATGCATTGGCACACCCTAACACCTGGCACATCTTGGCATGCCACCATAGCACTCTAGCATTCCTTGGAACTACCAAGCATACCTTGTCACTCTCTCCTTAGCACACCTAGAGCTCATTGAAACTCCCAGTCACAAACTCTTATTCATTCATTTCCATGAATTTTTACCTAGTGCTCCCTTGTATTTCCATAGCATTCCTTAACACTCCTTGGCACGTGTTGGTAAACCCTAGCACCTAGGACATCTTGGCATGTCGCCCTGACCTCTAGCATGTCTTAAAACTACCTAGCATACCTTGTCACTCCCTCCTTAGCACACTTGGTACTCACTCACACTTCCAATCACAAACTCTTATTTGTTCATTTCCATGAATTTTTACGTAGTGCTCCCTTGTGTTTCCCTAACACTCCTAGTTAACACTTCCTTACACACATTGGCACATCTTGGCCGCTGGTTGCCCTAGCACTCTAGCATTCCTTAGCACTCGCAAGCATGCCTTGTCACTCCTTCTTAGCACACTTGGAACTCGTTGAAACTCCTTGTCACACACTCTTATTCATTCATTTCCATGCATTATGATATAGTGCTCCCTTGTGTTTCTCTAGCACTCCCAAACACTCCTTAGCACACATTGGCACACCCTATAACTTGGCACATCCTGGCATGATTTCATAGCACTCTATCATGCCTTGGAATTTTCTAGCATACCTTGTCACTTTATCATGCCTTGGAATTTCCTGCAAGTCATATTATGAAATTATCCTAACACACTTCGTCCATGGGACACCTGGAATTCACTAACACTCCCTAACAAATACTCTTATTCATTTGTTTCCATGCACTTTGAACTAGTTCTCCCTTGTGATGCTATAGCACTCCCAAACATTCCTTGTCATGCATTAACACTAACTAGTATGTTTTATCACACTTTTTAATTCATTGGGATGCCCTGGCACTCCTTAATTGTCATGTCCTCATAACTAGCCTTATTTTTTTAGACTTGGGAACCCAACCAAGTCCTGCCTCAACTACAAAAACTTGACCAAGTTTCATTTACGACAACCAGACTATGCCTTGTTCGCCTAATAATGGCTTATAAATAGTCTTAGGCTACTCATGGCCAATATTAACTCATCCCACTTAAAAACTTTCCAAGTGAAGGCACACGTCCAATCATGGTCATAAAACAAGTTAGCAACATAGTTTACATCTTGACATGCCATAACACGTGGAACGTCTAACAATCCGTTGGCACTATCTGGCACATGTTAGCATCCCATGCATTCCTTAACATGATTTGGAACTCCCTAACACACCCTACCATTCTCTAACATGACCTGGAACTCTAGCATGCCTTGTCATTTCCTAGCATATAACCTTGTCATTCCATCCTTAGCACAGTTGGAACTCACTAACACTCCCTATCACACACTCTATATTCGTTTATTTCCATGCATTTTGAATTACTTATTCCTTATGTTTCCGTGGCACTCCTTAACACTCCCTGACACACGTGGAACGTCTAACAATACGTTGGCACTATGTGGCACATGTTAGCATCCCCTGCATTCCTTAACATGCTTTGGAACTCCCTAACACACCCTACCATTCCCTAACATGACATGGAACTCTAGCATGCCTTGTCATTTCCTAGCATATAACCTTGTCATTCCCTCCTTAGCACAGTTGGAACTCACTAACACTCCCTATCACACACTCTATATTCGTTCATTTCCATGCATTTTGAATTACTTATTCCTTATGTTTCTGTGGCACTCCCTAACACTCCCTGACACACGTGGAACGTCTGACAATTCGTTAGCACTATGTGGCACATGTTAGCATCCCCTGCATTCCTTAACATGCTTTGGAACTCCCTAACACACCCTACCATTCCCTAACATGACATGGAACTCTAGCATGCCTTGTCATTTCCTAGCATATAACCTTGTCATTCCCTCCTTAGCACAGTTGGAACTCACTAACACTCCCTATCACACACTCTATATTCGTTCATTTCCATGCATTTTGAATTACTTATTCCTTATGTTTCTGTGGCACTCCCTAACACTCCCTGACACACGTGGAACGTCTGACAATTCGTTAGCACTATGTGGCACATGTTAGCATCCCCTGCATTCCTTAACATGCTTTGGAACTCCCTAACACACCCTACCATTCCCTAACATGACATGGAACTCTAGCATGCCTTGTCATTTCCTAGCATATAACCTTGTCATTCCCTCCTTTACACGTTGGAACTCACTAACACTCCATATCACACACTCTATATTCGTTCATTTCCATGCATTTTGAATTACTTATTCCTTATGTTTCCCTGGCACTCCCTAACACTCCCTGACACACGTGGAACGTCTAACAATATTTTGGCACTATGTGGCACATGTTAACATCCCCTGCTTTCCTTAACATGCTTTGGAACTCCCTAACACACCCTACCATTCCCTAACATGACCTGGAACTCTAGCATTCCTTGTAATTTCCTAGCATATAACCTTGTCATTCCCTCCTTAGCACAGTTGGAACTCACTAACACTCCCTATCACACACTCTATTTTCGTTCATTTCCATGCATTTTGAATTACTTATTCCTTATGTTTCCGTGGCACTCCCTAACACTTCCTGACACACATTGGCACACCCTGACAGTTGGCACATCTTGGCATGTCACCTTGAAACTCTGGCATTCATTGTCACTACCTAACATACATTTTCTCTCCCTCCTTAGCACAATTATAATTTGATAACAATCCATATCACACTCTTATTCATTTTTGAAACTATTTCTCCCTTGTTTTTCCCTAGCACTCCATAACACCCCTTGACATGCATTGGCACGCCTTAGCACCTAACACATCTTGGCATGTTTCTCTAACCTCTAGCATACCTTGTCACTCCCTCCTTAGCACACCTAGAACTCATTGTCACTTCCTATCACAATCTCTTAATTGTTCATTTTCATGCATTATTTCCACATAGTGCTCCCTTGTGTGTCCCTAGGACTCCCTAACATTTCCTATCATGTGTTGGCACACCCTGGCACTTGGCACATCTTGGCCACATGCCACTCTAGCACACTAGCATGACTTAGCATTGCCTAGCATATCATGTCACTCCCTCCTTAGCACACCTGGAACTCACTGATACTCCATGTCACACACTCTTATTCATTCAATTCCATGCATTTTTACATAGTTCTCCCTTGTGTTTCCCTGGTGCTCGCTAACACTCAACACACATTAGCACTTGGAAAATATTGGTATGCTTCCCTAGCACTCTATCATGCCTTGGAAATATCTAGCATGTCTTGCCACTCCCTCCTTAGAAAACGTGGAACTCCATAGCATGTCCTATAACTCCCTAGCACATATTGGATCTTGGTACTTAGTGGCACTTGAAAATTCTTGGCATGTGCTTGGATGCCCTGGAATTACTTGGCATGGTCTAAGAGAAAATTTATGTGAGATCAATTATTCACATTCAAGAGAGAACTAATAGAGGATGAGTTAGCACTTAATACATGCTAAAACTTGGCCCTTGGCATGTATTGGCACTAGTGTTGGTATGCCTAGCATGCCCCTCTTGAAAAGGTAAGGTCCTGAATTATTAACCCTCGTTTGTGTTCATTTATTTGCATTTTAAATTGGTGTTCCTTCTTATCACCTGACACTCCTTGACACGTGTTCGCATACCCTAACACCTCGCACATCTCATCATGCCTTAACACATGGCATGCATTGTCACTATTTCGCACATGTTAGCACACCCTGGCACTTCTTTAAATGCCATAACATTCCCTAGCATTCCTTGTCACTCCCCCCTTTACATGTCTGACACTCACTGACACTCCCCAACACAACCTCTTATCCATTCATTTCCATTCATTTTCACTCAATGATTTATGTTTAATGGGGTGCATGTCTATAAATAGTTCCTTTAAGAGAATAAAAAAATGATTGCACCATTAATGACATAAGTAATTGTGAGATTCTACTTGAATGACATTATGAAACTACACAAGAGATTTTAAGAATGAAATTTTTAGGGTTTTTTTTATGGTGTGGGAATGGTAAGAAGTAAGTAGTCAATATGGTGTGTGAATTCTTAGAATACCTTCTCACTCCCTCCTTGGCATGACAAATATCAATCATTTCCACTCCTTGGCACACCCTCATATTCATTCACTTCCATGCATTTTGACCTAGTGCTCCCTTGTGTTTTCATAGTACTCCTTAACACTCCTCATCATGCATTGGCACTCTCTACTTAGCACTTTTCGACATGCCCTACCACTTCATAGCATGCATAAAACTCCCTAACACACATTGGCACTTGGCACATGTTAGCGCTTGGTAAGTATTAAGATGTTTTATGTGCATTGATATGACTTGGTATGCCTTGGCATGGATTAATATTAAATTTATTTGAGATCGATTATTGGAAAGTAGATGAGAAGCAATAGAGGAAGATTTGGCACATGGAATGCACTAACACTTGGCACTTGGAAATTATTCGCACCTAGTTTTGGTGTGCCTTGTATGCCCCTCACGGAAAAGGTAAATTGATGACTTATTAACCCTCTTATGTGTTCATATCCTTGTATTTTTATTGAGGTTCAAAAAGATGATGATCCTAGTGAAAATTAAGCATCTTCACTAGGTGGGGCCCATAGGCTATTTTTAGGTGTATGTCTATTTTTAGAATGGTGAGAATATTCTAAAATTTGCAGGATGCTGATTCTATATGGTTGAGAAAATTCTATATTTAGATGAGTTTCTATTTTTAGAAGATGGGCAAAGTCTATTTATGGATCGCTAATCTAAAAATAGAATGCATGTCAACTATTATTAGCCCTTAATGATAATCATACAATAAATAATAACTTATTCTCTTAGAGCACTTGATTTCAGTTAACTGATGTGGAAAACCAGTTAGCTGAAGGAATTATGAGTTGCAAGGTTGGTTGGTGACTCATGCATGATGGACTTCATTATAACTGAGTGTAACACAGTTGTAACAAAGTTGGAAGAGTAGTTATGGGAGTTGTTATTTAGTTTAACTCAGTTGTGTTAGTTGTAACTAAATATACACTAGTGAAAGATGAGTGAATTAATTATTTAATTAATTCGCAAGTAGTTTCTTACTTGAAACTCAAGAAATACAACAATTAACTACTTGCATGTCAGATCCAGTGGATACATAGTAGAGAGATAGGTGAAAGGGTGTGTTTGACTATCTGTTGTGACTATAGTGATGCATTAAATTCATCTACACACACATTGGAGTTTCCAATGAGAATTGCGTGGTCAAAGAAAGGCAAGATCGAATTCATTCAGGGATATTATTCAGCATGGATTGCGCAGTGGAGGAAGGTTGTCAAGAGGCAATAAATTTTTGCATAGATATGAAAATTTCTACATGACAGTGTGAGATGATTTTATATTTTACTGAGAACTCTATGAGCTGAGCTTTGTATGAGATTGTTTCATGATTTCTTGATATAAAAAATATATTATAGTTGGGGTTTTTAGCTTTAATATTTTTCGGTAAAAACATCTTGTTATGTGTGATTGATTTTTCTTCATGTGTTTACAATTGGAAATTTAATTTCAGCAAAGAATTGAGTAGAAGGATTATGTATTTAACAGTGGATTTAATTGTTAGATAAAGGGAGTCTAGTAATATACATGCATATTGTATTAAATTTATACATGGTGTTGGGCCAGAATTGTAATCTATGGATAAACTACGCTTCCCTAGACAGGTGCTAGTCTAGAACAACAGGGAAAGACTATACTACCATTTCTCCTAACTCAAAATAGATACACAGAGAGGATTGGAGGCTTACTTGTTTAGTCGCTTCCAAATGGCTCCTTCTGTCGCTTCCACTACAGCTTCAAATTCAAGCGGTTTGTGACCTGAATGCTTCTTGCAAGAAAGAACACTAAAACAACAGAAGATGCAATAATATAGATATCTATTAAAGCTAGTTAGCTAAATTAGTAAAGAATAAACTACATTCATCAACAAAGATCTTACAATATGGAAAATCAAAGTTAATCATAGATGCATGTAGGGAAAAATAAGAAGTAATCTTTATTGATGATAGAAGGAGAGGTTACAACCTAGTGACTGATTTGAAGTGATCTTCCAGCATAGTTCCAAAGTCTCATCACAACATAAATCTCTCCAGCAACAGCTGCACAAATCAAACTCTCAATTGAAAATTATCCAGCATTTCTCTACTCAAATTATTCATTTTTAAACACTTAGATCTGTGTTCAATTTATAGATGAATTGTAGGTTGTTTTGAAATCAATAGCTTTCCAAAAATAGGCAAGACATGTTTCCAATCATGTATATGTAAAATGGACACTTGGATCCGAAGCTTGACACATGTGAACTCTTCTAGAAGGCATTGCCCAAGTGGAGATTCCAGAACAATGAGAATTTCGCTCCCAATGTGACCAACGCACCTTTGAATGTCAGGAAGTTCTTTGTAGAGCAGCCTTGCATGGGGCTACCTGCATATGCAACACACTTAGGCCCCTTAGAGCCTGTGTTGGTGAACTCTCATATGCTATACAATAAGCTTCAAACCATGGAAACATTTGCTTGATGAAAGTCTTGTTTGATTTGTCTTGTTTTCTGTCTTAGAGCATATAGCAAATGAAATAATAGGGAATGATAGACCCTTGATCATTGGTCCTGGAGATGATGCCCAGTTAACCAGGTCATTGGGAATGGTGCCCAAATTGACCTATAACAATTGCCCCCTAAAGCATGAGATCCAAATAATAAGAACATTTGATTGAGATGCTTTACACTGTGATGGGATGGAGATGAAGCGGAGTGGTCACCTACATGAATATTACAATACATTACATCATGATATATCCTCTTTGATCATAACTTCTGAGGGTAGGCATTACCATATTCAACACATAAAACAATATAATAACATGTACATAATTCAGAAAGCTGTCTTCATTGGAATGTTGCCCAGATGCAGACATGCCTATAAATATAGGCCCATGTTTGGATGACAATCTATATGTAAGGTCACCGTATAGATGATGTGTACAACAATCCTGAAATCACAGCCTAGATGGCTGAAACTAGATCCGGGGTCTTCTTATCTTGTTCACTCGATCATTCAGGTACAAGTCTAGCCATGCGAATATAAGATTTGTAGTTGAACATGGAAATACATCGTTTGATTACCAACCAATGTTGTGTGTTGTTAAAAAACACGAGAGAACCACCATTAATGTCAATGGCTCTCAAGGTACTGCAGTACATTTCATAAAGCATGACTAGATGATTTGATGTCGAACACCAAACAAAATATTTTGGTCAAAGGTCCAGAAGCGAGGATCTTGTCGATGCTGTAACAAGCCTCATGGTACTGGAATTTGATGTTTCTAAGCAAACTTCCTGGATATTGATTTGTCGTCGACAGGAAGTCACCTTATTAAAAAACTGGAGTTTTTGATTTTGGAGACAAGGGTATGAATTGATATAGCAATTTTCAGGGATGATGGTCATGAGAATGAAGGTTTATGAGTATTGCAGAAGGATGAGTTTTTAATCACTGGATGACTTCTCTTGAACATATCGGAAACATTGTGATGATTTGGCAGCATTGACTCAAAACTGAAGTGAAGGTATGATGAACCATAGGTGTGAATGAACCATCAAGATGATTACCCAACCCAAACAGTCATGGACATGGAGTGAAAGAAGTGTCATGTTCAAGAGCGACTTGCTACCAAAAAGAAACTTTGCTTACTTTTCCCAAATTTTCCCCGGTCATTTGTCGACTAGTACCTCTTTATTTTTTAACAAGCTTGAGGGGATAACATTTGCTTGATCCATAATTCAACACTTCGGGCGAATAAAGTATCACTATTTAATAATTTAACAAGTCTAGCGATGAATGAAACTTGATTCTTGTCATGATCGACAAGCCCATCGCTATTTTATGTTTTAATGAGCTTAATGATAGTGATAGCCTAGTCCTTTTTCATATTTAGAGAGTCCGAAAAAGAAGACAAAAGAGAACTCCAAAAGTACTTTTTCATAAATTTGTCTCTCAGATCCGAAAATTGTAAAATAATATCTGAAAGAACCTCTTTGGTCATGTTTAACCAAGGTATTCCTTTTTTGTAAATAATCCATCTCAGTTCGGAAAAGGGTTCAAATTATACTGAGTAGATATCAATTCATTTACTTTAACGAGCTCGAAATGACAAGTGCTCAGTAATATTTTCACATTATCAGAGTCTGAAAAGAGCTGAAAGGAGACTCCAGGGGTTCCTTTTTTGTTGTTATCGAAGCTCGAAAAAGAGATAAAAGTGCGCTTCAAATCCTTTTTCGTTTTTAACAAAGATCGAAAAATAAGGAGAAAAAGTATACTTTGTGGTCAAGTCTTTCTTTGAAATAAATATGCATGACTAATCTGTTCATCAGTTGTACTTCTTGTTCATAACAACTTCAAATGGATTAAAAATACTTGTTTCATGATAAAAACATAATAAAACCATAGTCATAGCAATAAATTTAAGTTGCAACAATTAAATGACTATATAAAGTAGTTTCACTATTCATTTTTACCATTCCATAGTTACCATTTTCATTTTGGAGCTCTGAACCTGATTTTTCCCCCAAACTTCAGTCATTGATTGCGGTCGTTTCTATGGACAGATTTCGTCGCCATTTGATCTATGTAAGTAGCATGAACCTCTTCTTTATGATCTCTAAACTTACTAGCACCGTTACACTCCATGTAGCGAACAGATCGTATATGCAGTATGCGCTAGAGTGTTTAGAGCCAACAATCTTCAACTGGTCTGAATTTTTTCTATCTCAGATAAAGGAACAACTAAATAAAGAAAAGGGGAGGAAGGAAGAAAAATTTCATTTATGGTTCCATACTTATCTCCTTCACTTTGGAACGGATTCCACTAATGAGGCCATAACATGTAACATTGGATATATCTAGTCCTAGAGATCCTTGAATGCAAATATGGGTAGAACTCATGGGTCTGCATGCAGGCCAATCAACCGTTGTGTTCTCTACTGCATTCTTCGCTTGGTTCCAGCGACATATTTTCGCCATCGATGATTATGCATATGTAGGCATCGACTTCCGAGGAGATCCAAATCTAGTATTACCCAAAGGCGCTCAGTGGGGTGAAATAGGTAAGAATGATTTGACCATGTTTTTTTATTTTTCTAAGGTTTATAAATTTTTTTTGTGTTTTGATTTCTTTCCAAGACTAAAATAAATGTTTGATGTAATGAAAATATCAGTTGCGTTCAACTAGTAGAGGAACCAAGGCATGAAGCGAATGCGCCAACAGAGAGGGTTGTCGGGAGAGCAATCCTTCAAGACCTTGATATGGCTGAGACTCTAGCTGAGCTCCAGCAACACATAGAGGGGTTAACCTTCAGGATTCTGGATTTCTAGATCGAAGAGCTTCCCATGCGACTGCAACGACACACAATTGGGGTTCCTAGCCGTTGGATGCGGTTGCCTCGTAGGATTTCTAGATCTATAGCATGTTACCACAAGCACCACTAGTTTCCTTATGACTTCTTGCATACATTTTGAGGTCAGATGACCAACATGTCTTGGGAATTTTTTTTGTAAAATCCCTATAACTATCTATCTATATGTTTTTCAAAGTTTTTCCTATGTTTAATGCGCAATCCTATTCAATGTTGTGAATATTTTCTTTACCTATGATGCAAATGTCTGTCTAAAACTTGATTAGCTAATGAATCAGTTAAAGTGTTCAAGTTTCTAGAAATGTGTTAATATTGAACAAAATCAAAATGTCTTTCCAAAAGTCGAACTCTAAGGAACAATCTAATAAGTGTCGGATTTCTAACAGTATAAATACTAGTAAGTTGTAGTACCACAAGTTGTGAGTCTAACCTTATGATTATGCAGTTAATACCAAATGAAATGGCATCAGAGAGAAGTTCTATCAATGCGCTATACTCAGCGATATTGTTCGTCGATCTACCAATACAAATCCCTCGAAAACTCACTAACTCGTCATTCAGAGTGAAAATGGCCCACGCTACGGAGGATAGATTATGCGTACTACGACTAGCACCATCATCATATCCAACAAATTGTTCCAAAGATTCAAACATTTGCGATAAAAAATGTAAAGTGAATTACTAACGTCAAGAAAACTCTAAAAAAACAAATTAAGATAGTGAATGAAAATCAACAACATATAAAAAATATAATACAAAAAATTACTACGCTCATGATTAAGCATAGTAATGTTTCAAATACAACCGATTTCTAGGCTGTGCCAATGGAATCCCATCGTAATCAACTAACTCGTAGGCATCCTTAGCAAGAAATATTTTGACAATATAGGGGCCATGCCATAATGGCTCGAATTTCCCTGTACCTATTACATCAGCTTCTTGGTCGTAAAGAAGGACCAAGTCGCCCTCTGAGTAGATGCGAGGCTGGAAATTTTTGTCGTATTTCACATTTATGCGTCTCTTATGTGCTTCATTGGCCAATTGGGCTTCATGACTTGTTTCATATGGATGGATGAGGTTAAGGATATGCACTTCCTCTTCTGAGGTGTCAGGCAACAAGTCTATCATGAGTTTTAACGATGATATTTCGCATTGGATTGGTAAGATAGCTTCCATACCATACACCAATTGAAAAGGGGTAAATCTGGTTGCATTTCTCACCAAGTTTAGATACGCCCACAAGGCGGAGTACAGGATCAAGTGCCAGTTCCTTTTACGGACTCCTATCATTCATTGAAGCATTCGTTTAAGAATTTTTTTAATAGCCTCAACTTGTCCATTTGATCGTGGATAATAAGGAGTAGAATTATCATGTGAAAATACTGACTTGGCTGTCAATTCAGACATCATATGGTTGTGAAAAAGATTCCCATGATCTGTAACTATAGCCAGTGGGACCCCAAACTGTGTAATAACATGTTTGAAGAAAAACAATGCATTTGTTTGTCCTATGTTATTAAATGTAGGCATCGCTTCGGCCCATTTGGTAAAATAGTCAACCACGAAAATAATATGCCATGCCCCCCAGACGAAGCAGGGTTACAGGTCATGAAGTCAATACCCCATTTCGTAAATGGTCCAGTAGAGACAACAAGATGCATTGGTGCTGGCGGTTTGCAGATTTTACGATAAAAAATCTGGCATGCATGACAACTTCTGACTGTAAGGATGAAATCTCAAAAAATAGTAGGACAAAAGTAACCGGCGCGGAGTATCTTCTACGTGGTAGAATATCTAGATAAGTTTCCACCACAAGCCCCATCATGACAATAATTTAACACTTTTTTGGCCTCCTCATGAGTGAGGCACCTCCTTAAAATGGTATTGACACCACATCGATAAAGTGTATCGCCGACGATCAGATAATATTTGGCTTGGTATCAAATACATGACTGGTCAGATCGAGAGGTATTAGGTCGAAAAGTTTGGGTTTGGAGATAAATGATGAAATCCCCATACTAAGTATCAGATGATCTGATTAGAAACAGAGACTTGTCTAGAATAGATGGTTCCAATGTAATAGGATTACTATCGTAGGGAAGGTCACAGAGAAGCTCAGCCAAAACTAAAGATTTATTTGACTTGGATTTAATGAATTCCAAATAAAATTCCTGCAAAATGACGATCCATTTTGAATACTTGCCCCCCAGCAATTGACATGATAAGATGTAAGTCATGGGGTTGCAATCTGAAACTATTGTTGTTTTTTGGAGCAGGATATAATGGCAAAATATTTGGACAGCTTGAACAGCTGCCAAGACAAGATTTTCCACATACGAGTACTTAACTTCTGTATCATGGAGATTACGACTCAAATAATAGATCGGATTTTCAATTCCATATTCTACTTGGACCAAAACCATAGCAATGGTCGTTTTAGCCACGACGATATATAGGAAATAATCATTTTAATAATTTGGAGGATACATTAATGACGCTCGGACAAGATGGTCCTTGACAGCATCAAAAAAAGCTTGCGCAACTTGGTCCCAATGGAAGGGAACTCCTTTTTTCAATAATCGAGTAAATCCTTTAGCCATTTCGGCATAGTTTGGAATGAACCTTCTCAGGAAGTTAGCCTTTCCTTGAAGTTTCTGTATCTGAAGTAAGTTTTATGGTGCAGGCAAATCAAGAATGGCCTAAAACTTTAGTGGGTCTATTCAAATTCCTTCTTTTGAGACTACGAATCCGAGCAATTGACCAGAACCAACACAAAACACACATTTGTGCAGATTAATGCGTATCTTGTAGTGTCAGCAGCGTAAGAAAATGGCTCTCAAATGCATCAGGTGATCAGTCCAATTTCTTGAATGCACTGGTAAATCATCTAGATATGGTTGAACAATGTGCTTGATGTCGTTGAAAGCATAATCCATTACTCTCTGAAAAGTTTCCCCAACGTTCTTTAAACGAAACGAAAGTTTCCTATATGTGAATGTGCCCCAGGGACAGATGATTGTTGTCTTATGTTGGTCATCTGGGTGGATATTTATTTGATTGTAGTCAGAAAATCCATCCATGAATGAAAAAATTTCACATCCAAGACAATCATCAATAATCCGGTCAATAAAGGGAGCAGAATAGTTGTCTTTTGGACAAGCATGATTAACATCCCAATATCGACGCACACTCTAATGGTTCCTTGTTTTTTCATAATAGGAACAATGTTGGAAACCCACTCAGTTAGCGGAACAGGGTAAATGAAACCAGCACGCAAAAGTTTTTCAACTTATGCTTTGATGGTAGTGGCTTTCTTCGGATAAACAGGACGAAGTCGTTGACGCACCGGTTTGACATCAGGATACATATTAATAGTGTGTTCAACTATACTAGTATCTATGCCTGGCATTTCCTCATAAGACCAAGCGAATACGTCACGAAATTCACAAAAAAAGAGAGAGATATGAATCAAGTTCTGAGGAAGAAAAAAAATACATCGACATGAATATTTTCTACAATGCCAGGTTTGGTCAAAATATCAATAGAAATCATTTCTTCAATATTTGATAAGTTTCGCTCAGAATCGATTGCATTAATTGGAAAAGAATTCGAAAAGAAAGTTTTGATGGATGGGTGATATAGTTCACTGAGATTATTTTCTTCATAATTTGGAAGATGGGAACGATGATGATAATCTTCCCATGGTTCTCCTTCTGACATCATAGTTTCCAAAATATTTTCATTTGTCAAAAATTTTGAGGAAAATGGATCAGATGGAGTACCAAAAATCTAAGGAACGATCAACCTAAACACTCGGCGACGCTGATTTCGGATTTTCCACCCAAGCCAAATAGATTGATTGCTATTGTAGCTCAATAGGGCTATGCGGTAAAACATCATGCAACGTAGAAATATCAAAATCACTCGTACTCTTCCTTAAGCCAGATAGAGTGGAAGAGATCATGTAGCAAGTCTCTATACTTGCAATTTCTGCTGATGTTGCAGGCGGCGGTAGTGCAAAGGTTCCCATAAGAGTGGAATCCTTTAAGATTCCTACACCAATGTTCTAGATTTCTACTTGGGGTAAGTGAACAAACAGAATGCTTCTAGTTACCTGCGAAGCAGAGGCAAATAAGGATAATTGATTAACGATTGTAATTGTACCTTTATGTGGAAAGGCAATCATTTTGAAGTATGTAGCAACAATAGCATTCATCGCATATACCCATGGTCTTCCAAGTAAAATATTATAGTCAAGGAGTCCGTCAACAACCTCAACATCAATACTTACTGTTTTTCACCCTAATTCAACATGCAGGTTATTGATAATACCACAAGGTTTATATGTTCTTCCATCAAAAGCCTTCAACGTCATTGATGATTGTGATTAGCACAACGAGCCAAGTGACTTCCAACGGTTTAGATACATAATGCACGTAGATTCTCCCTCATCAATAATAGTGCGATGAACATGGTGATTGAAAAAATTTACTTGGATGGAAAATGCCAATTCTACTGGTAGCTGCTGCACATAACCCGTATGATTAAAGATGACAAAATTAGAATCAGTCAGATCAATTCCACCAATTGCTGACAATAAAGCCGTCTTCTGGGAGGGACAATTTTTTAATACCTCAAGAGAAGACATAGCTGAAGGGGATTGAGCCAAATATTCAACTATATTATAATTTTGTGCAGCTCTTGCTCGAGGATTATATGTCGATTTATGAATTACTCCCTTTGGTGGCTTAATTGTCAATTCAGGAATAATAGGAGGTGGTACTGATTCATTAGATGGATTCGTTGTCAAGGTAGTAGGTTGATTAGTGGCCGAACTACCATAGTATTTATTCCATGTTGACATCAAAATATCTTGTGAAGTTTTTGTGGTGGATAACATTAACACTTGGGAACTAGGAACTCGATCCGTAGCAACCAAATTTGTGACTGGATTTGGAAATAGGTCTGTCAACACAGCTGATGCATGAGAAGTCTTGATGATTTTTGAGACTTCAGCACGGTGAGGAAAATCCCTAACAAAATTTTCCTCGTTACAGATTATGCATGGATAACGAGGTTTCCGTGGTCCTGACGATTGATCAGTTGATCTTTCCTGCGGGTTAGAATTTTACTTTTTCTTTAATTTCCCCTTTTTATTACTTCCTGGTTGCTTGTCACTTTTGCCTTTGTCAAATGACACGACATTAATTTTGGAAGTAGGAGTAGGATCAGATGCAGTAGTGTGGTGTGTGTTTGCAGTGCCTATCAAGTCATCTCCGGCATGAGAGTCCTTTATTTGAGGAGGAACATTGAAATTAGATCGCGGCGCATTTGGAATTTTTTTCATAGAGCATGCCAGACTGAGTATAAATCAAGTCTAAATATTGGGCACGAGAGATAACTTGATCTTCTATGATGAAGCCAACTTTTTCCACATCCTTATTTATAGATGGTAACAGGGACTTAATGAACCATTCAGCAAGGAGCTGATCAGGAACAAATGTCTTAACCATTCGTCGACGGCGACGCCACTCATGAATATGATCTAAAATCTGAGTAGCATTACTCTGTTTGAAATTGGTCAAGAGTTCTGTTCCAATTTCGTATCTGATTGGTAACTGGAAATGGGTCAAAAAGACAGTAGCTAAGGCATTGAAATCGTCGAAATAAGCTTTAGGTAATTCAATGTACCATTTAGAAGCCGGACTTGTAAGCGTACGATGAAAAAGACGTAGTCGAATAGAATCGTCATTCAAGGAATTTGATGAACACCATAAATGATAAGTCATAACATGAGTCGAAGGATCTTCTCCAGGGTTTCCATTGAATTTAGGAATGTCAGAGGGTAATTTATGAGGTATCACCGGCCACCAAGGAGCATAATTTATAGGATCGTTGGTTAACTGGTTTAAATCTACTAATTACAAGGTTGTAACAAAAGGAAACTTTCTATTAAGGTCAGGTTGACCATAGCCAGTGTAAGATGGAATTTCTTGGGCAACAGGTCTTTGAGCAACAGCATATGGGATTTGATGTTGGTAACCCAGATAGGGGTTGTTTTGCATGGAAAACGCTTGAGAGTTCTGTTGACCAAAACCTGGATATGATACTTGTTGAAATGAAGTTTGAGGAATTTGTGCCTGTGGCTACCAAGGGTTCTATCCACCAATGTTATAACCCAAATTAGAATAAGTTGGATTCGATTGATATGTATAATCAGATTGTGTTTGTGACACCCCCTAAAATGGTACACCATCTTGTGAATAAATAATTCCTGATATAGGTTGTTGTAAATTAACCAAATGATTTTGAGTCTGTGGACCCAACATGTGATGATATTGAGTTCAAGAGCTCGCCTGATAAGGTTGATGTACAAGATTTTGATTCTGTAACAGGGATATAGATGTATTAACAAGTGGTAATGAAGTGGGCGTAACATGTTGAACTGGTTGATAAGATTGTACAACCGTTTGTGGTTGGATAGGCAGAGTGGGCTGCCATTGAAAAACATTCATGTCAACATTAGTTTGACCAAAATGTGACTGTGTACTGTCGTATTGGGTGACCAAAGGTTCCCCCCCAACATAAGGAGGATAATAAGACGGAAAATATTGTTCCCCGAATGCTGGGAGTCCAGTTGATATGTTACTTAAAGGAATTGACCCATAAGGACGGACTTGATATTGCCCTGATGATGGATGTAATGATTCAAGTCATTCAGTACTAACTATAGGAGTACCAGTTAAAACACTAGATGAGGACATTGGAAAAGACCATGAATGTGAAGGTGCACCAGAGAAAGTGCCAGATAATGATTTGTAACCTGTTGGGACCGAAGGGCCACCGTGAAAATATGTCTCTGGTGAGGTTGTAAACATCAACAGAGTAGAGAGGGTAGGAGCTAACGTAATTGGAACAACAGACCCAACCGAAGATGTTGGTTCGAACATGGTTTTTTGACCAAATGTATACCCTTGAAAATCTATGGGTGATTGAATGGAAATAGGATCAACAAAATTAGATGGAAACGAATGAGGAAAAGACTGGTACAGGTAAAGGTCTCCCCAAAAGTGGGTTTGACTTAAAGGTGTATCAGGTTGTGGGATTTCTTCAATCACGATTAAACTGGGAGGAAGAACTTCACCATCAGGCCCAAAACATATTTTAGACAGTTGACTGTGTGATATAAGAGTTTTAATAGCTACAGAACTTTGTGGAATGACCAAGGGAGGAACAACTTTCGTTTTCTTGACTTCAGGATTCAGATTTTCTGGCAAAGAAGAGACAGGATCTGGATCAATTTGTGATTGAACAATGTTGGTTCCAGGAGGTATGGTCTCAACGATTGAATGGATCATGACCACGGGTAGCTATGAAGACTCTGTTTCGACAACAGTAAACGAACTAGGATGTGTGGAAACAATTTGAGCTAACTCTGGGTTAAAAGATGATGTTTTTCTAGAGGTACGAATTGTACTTGATTTGACAGATCGTGATCACCTTTACCTACCAGAAGTAACTTCCAACGGTAAAGGTGGTTTTAAAGCTAATCTACGTGAACGACGGGGGATAGGAATGTGTTCTTCTACGATTGCTAATTTATTTTATCCAAAAAAAATAAACAAAAAGAGGGTAATGCTAGGAAAAAAGGGTTTACCAAGAAACTGTGAACTGCAGAATACCTCTTAGCGAACCAAGAAGTACGGGCAGGTAATATCCCCAAATGTTGTGTTCAGTGTATCGCAATTTCAAGGCGGCCGACTCGGTTCATTATGGATGGATAACACCTAAAATTTGACCTCCCAAATATACCCGAAGATACATGGAGGCCCAAGTCCATATTAGCGTTGTCTGATTCGAAACCGCACATTGAGAGCGCCCCTTTATACTTATTGTACTGTAACACCGCCCAATATACCTGAGAGTATGTCGATGAGCTACGATATAATTACGTATATGGAGTGATGTATCACACTCGGAATGTATTACAGACAATTTAACGACAGCTGCTATGTTTTACGACGTCGGAACACGTCTCTAGCCTAGACCTTATAAATGTTATCGTTAATGTTCCAAAGCATTGTTAAGTAAATTGAGATTTATTTTATGTTGATCTTGGTTAAAAATTTTCCTTTCAAGTTCACCATGATGATATATATGAAATTCCTAAAATGCAGCTAAGAATGATAAACAAACTTTCACTTTCAGCTTTTTCAATGAATAACCTAGCTAATAAGGGAAGAGAGCAAAAAATTTGAGAGCAAACAAATCAATGAGCAAAAAACAAAATCAATGAATCTCAAACTGAATTCAAATTTCCTAATGTTCCTTTTGCAAAAAACACACAACCCTACATGCAAATGCAAGTTTTCTTTTTAGTTTCTTTAATGTTATGAATGCAAAAAAGAAACTAGGAGCACTAGATCAATAATTCAAATGCTTTTTACTTTTGAGAAACGAAAAAATACAAGAAACAATTTCTCTTTTGAAGGAAAAACTAGGATTTCAATAACAATTTCTCCTATCAAGGAAATGAATATTTTACAACAATTTCCTATTTCGAAAGCAAATGATTCTTAATGTGACCATAAAAAATACTTTGAAATCAACTTGTCAATGATAAAGAAAAACTTTTCTAAACAAACATTGAACAAATTTTCAGCCGAAGGAGGAAGAAGTATATAGAGTCACTAGTCAATTGAGCATCAAAATTTCCAAAACACAGCAGCAAAAAAAACTGAAGCAAGTTGCAAATTCAAATTCAAGGGAATTTGGTCACTTTCAGGAGTCAACACAGTCTCCAAGGGGAGACAGTGCTCCACAACGCAGGCTTGGAAGGGAGACAGTGCTCTGCAAAGCACTATGTCCAGTCTAAGGGTGTGTTGGGCGTAGTAAAAAAAGAAAAAGCTACTGTTTAACTCACTTTCTTTGCAAATTAAGTTCTGAAAAATTCTAATCTTTATGTGTAATAGCTACTGGGTGGATTTAGAAAGAAAATCAGAGACCAAAACACCTAGAACTAAGAGAAATGATCCCCAGTAGAGTCGCCAGTTTGTTGGGCCAGAATTGTAATCTACGGATAAACTACGCTTCCCTTGACAGGTGCTAGTCTAGAACAACAGGTGAAAGACTATACTACCATTTCTCGTAACTCAGAATAGATACACAAAGAGGATTGGAGGCTTACTTGTTCAGTCGCTTCCAATTGGCTCCTTCTGTCGCTTCCACTACAGCTTCAAATTCAAGCGGTTTGTGAGCTGAATGCTTCCTGCAAGAAAGAACATTGAAATAGAAGAAGATGTAATAATATAGATATCTATTCAAGCTAGTTAGCTAAATCAGTAAATCATAAACTACATTCATCAACCAAGATCTTACAATATGGAAAATCAAAGTTAACATAGATGCATGTAGGGAAAAATAAGAAGTACTCTTTATTGATGATAGAAGGAGAGGTTACAACCTAGTGACTGATTTGAGTGACCTTCCAGAAAATTTCCCAAGTCTCATCACAGCATAAATTTCTCCAGCAGTAGCTCCACAAATCAAACTCTCAATTGAAAATTCTCCAGCATTTCTCTACTCAAATTCTTCCTTTTCAAACACTTAGATCTATGTTCAATTTATAGATGAACTGTAGGTTATTTTGCAATCAATAGCTTTCCAAAAATAGGCAAGACATGTTTCCATTCATGTAGATGTCAAATGGACACTTGGATCTGAATCTTGACACATGTGAACTCTTCTAGAAGGCACTGACCAAGTGGAGATTCCGGAACAATGAGAATTTCACTCCCAATGTGACCAGTGCACCTTTGAATGTCAGGAAGTGCTTTGCAAAGCAGACTTGCATGGGGTTACCTGCATATGCAATGCACTTAGACCCCTTAGCGCCTGCATTGGTGAGCTCTCATATGCTATACAATAATCTTCAAACCATGGAATACTTTGCTTGATTAAAGTCTTGTTTGATTTGTCTTGTTTTCTGTCTAAGAGCATATAGCAACGGAAATGATAGGGAATGATAGACCCTTGATCATCGATCCTGGAGATAATGCCTAGTTAACCAGTTCATTGGGAATGGTGCCCAAACTGACTTATAACACATGGTATCAGAGCAGTGTTAATCACTGTAGATTGCAATATTGAAGCGGTGTTGAGTTTTTTGCTTGTGGACAATTCGAATTTGCTGCAAGAATTTCTTGGTGCGACAGTTGAGTAAACATTGAAATGGATTTTAATAGGTTGCGGTTGGAGTATGCACTCAAGGGAAGCTCGTACTACATAGCCTATAAGGACAAGATGGAGTTGGTGCTTGAAGATAATGGCTTGAAGGATTTCATCGATAGCGATGTTCCTAAGCCCACTTCGACGGATGTTGTATTACTTGATGATTCGCAAAAGAAAGTAGCGAAGACAAGAAGAATTATGTTGGAAGGTGTGAAAGACCATATTGTGTCAAGCCTTCAGGGGGAAATCCACTCCATTTGCAATTTGGAAGGCTTTGACAGATATTTTCCAAAGCAGCAGCAACCATAGGAAGTTGTCACTGAAAGATAAACTCAGAAAAATAAAAATGGAGAAGGGCGACAGTATTCCAAAGTATCATATGAAGTTTTTCCAATGTAGGGATGATCTGGGGAGTGTGGGAATTATAGTTGTTGATGATGAATTGGTGAGCTTTTCTCTCCTTGGGCTTTCGAAGAGTTGGCATATTTATCAAGACTCTATCAATGGGCGGGAGAAACTGCAAGATTGGGAGTGACTTTGGTTGGATCTAGTGCAGGAAGAGATAAGGCAGAGTACTAGGGATGGCTCTTCATCAAAACATGATGATGAAGAGGATTATGATTTGGATGCCAAAGAGAGGAAAGGGAAGGGGAAGAAACCCTATCCAAAATCCGAGACTAAAGGAAAGAAGCTAGATTTGTCCAAGGTGAAGTGTTTTCACTATCACGAACATGGTCATCTCGCCACTAACTGACCACAGAAAAAGAAGAACAAGAATGTTGTTGGAGTTTTAGCTGGTGAGGCCCTTGCCTCGCAATTTTAACTTGATTTCTCTTTGATCGCATGCTTGGTTTCAAGCGCAATGGGATCGGTGTGGTATCTTGATAGTGGTGCTTCCTTCCACATGATAGGAGATAAGGAGTTGTTCAATGACTTGGAGGAGAAAGATATCCAAATTCATATAGAGATGGATGACGATGGACGATACAATGTGACTGGAATTGGTACCATTACCTTTGAGAGGGAGTTAGGTAAACCATTTCTGTTGAAAGATGTTATGCATGTTCCAGGTCTAAAGAAGAACTTGGTCTCCGTGGAAATATTTGAGGATAGAGGTTATGACGTTGTTTTCAGCGATGGAAAATATTTCCTATGACATAAAACAATGGGTCAAACCAAGATGATGGGGATTTGAGTTAATAATCTCTACAAGCTGGAGGTAGATGGCTACGTTGAAATGGTGGGCAAAGAAGAAGAAGTGGTGAGCTGGGATGAGGGATAATTATGGCATAGGAGATTGGGCCATCCTCACCATGCACCCTGAAGATTTTGTAGCAGATTTCTATTGGAATTTCCAAGGATACACTTGTGTAGATAGATCAATGCAAGGGATGTACTATGGGTAAATTTGTGAAGACCACCTTTCATGAAAAGGAGAACTGTGCTTCGGTGATCCTGGAGAGAATTCACACAGACGTGTGTGGACCATTATCGATTGCTTCAACAGCAAAACACAGGTATTATGTTATTTTTTTTTATGACTATTCTCATAGATGCTGGATTTTCTTCATGCAGAAGAAGGATCAAACATTCTCAAAGTTCTGTGAGTTTAAAGCATTGGTGGAGAAAGAATCGGGGAAGCAAGTGAAGGCTCCGCGGAGCGATAATGGTGGTGAATATATCTCGAACAAATTCAAATAATTTTGTAGCAAAGAAGGAATTCAAAGAGATATCATAGTGCCTCATAACCCAAAGTATAATGGGATCGCGGAGAGGAAGAACAAAACGATCGTGGGTGCTGCACGAGCTATGCTTGAGAGGGAGCAAGACTTACATGCAGAGGAGGAACAACTTGTTTTGAAAGATGGGCCTCAAGATGTACATCAGCCATAGGAGAAGGATCATGGAGTGGAGGAGTTCACTCACATAGAGCCAAACATCCGAACTAGCAGAAGGCGTACCACAAAAGCTAAGAGGTTGAAGCTTGATGCGGCACAAAATGTAGTAGCCCCTACTTCACAGCGCAGACATAGAAAATATCCTAACTGATTCACTGGATACATGGCTCTCATCAGAAAATGTATCATGGTAGAGCCATCTTATTTTTAGGAAGCATTGCGGGAGCCCACATGGGTAGATGCAATGGTGGAGGAGTATCACTCCATTGTCAGAAACAGTGCTTGGGAAATTGTTCCAAGGCCAGTTGATAAATTAGTGGTAGGTTCAAGATGGATCTACAAGGTAAATCAAGCTACTGATGGGAGTGTTGAGAGGTATAAGGCAAGATTTGTTGTCCGGGGCTTCACACAGATCTAGGGGATTGATTATGAAGAAACCTTTGCACCTATCGTACGGTATTCTTCCATAAGGACCATCCTTGCTCTCTAAGCACATATGGGTTGGCACATTCATCAAATGGATGTGAAGACTACGTTACTTAATGGGATCATTGAGGAAGAAGTGTACATTGAGCAGCCTGAAGGATTTTAGATCTTCAGTAGCGAGTTGCATGTGTGCAGACTCAAAAGAGTGCTATATGGGCTGAAGCAAGCACCTCCTGGTTGGTACACTCGGATCGACAACTATTTCACTAGACTTGGCTTCACCAAGAGTGAGGCGGATGAAAACCTATACCAGATTGTGGTGGAGGGTAAGATTTTAATAATTTTTCTTTATCTTGATGATTTAATACTGACTGGTGATGAGTAGTTGATACACTCATGCAAGGAGGACCTTGCAAAGGAGTTCAAGATGAAGGATATGGGTCTCCTTCATTATTTCCTTGGATTGGAAATATGGCAGTGAGAAGGTGAACTGTTTGTATCTCAAGGCAAGTATGCTCGAGAGATACTCGGTAAGTTTCACATAGAGGACTGCAAAGCCATGGATACTCCTCTTCCAGGAAATTGGAGGAAAGAGGATGCTACATCGGCAGAGGTAGTGGATGCTACTGTCTATCGACAGTTGGTGGGTTTACTCATGTATTTAGTTAATACAAGACCTAACATATGCTATGTGATGAACCAGCTTATTCAAGCGATGGTTAAGCCTACCAAGCTCTTTTGAAAGGCAGGAAAGCATGTCTTGAGATATCTCAGGGGAACATCTGAGTATGGCTTATGGTATAGATAGATGGATGAGGTGAAGTTGCATGGCTTCATGGATGTAGATTGGGCAGGCAACCCAAATTACAGAAAGAGAACATCAGGAGAGGTTTTCAGTATTAGATCTAAAACTGTTTCTTGGTACAACAGGAAACAGAGATCTGTGGCACTCATTTCAGCGGAAGAGGAATACATGGAAGCAAGTCAGGCTACATGTGAGGCTATCTAGATGAGGAAGATATTGGTCAGTTTGTTTGGTTCTCATTTATATACTACAATGATTCATTGTGATAATAAGAGTTGCATTAAACTCTCGATTAATCATGTGTTTCATGATACATCTAAGCATATAGATATCCGGTATCATCATATCATATATTGTGTGCAGTGGAAGATCATGTTGATTCAGTACATTCCTACGGAAGATCAGGAAGCAGATATTATGACGAAGGTGCTTACGAGGAGAAAATATGAATACCATAGAGATAGGATCGGGGTGAAGGATAATCCATTTCTTATTGAGAGGGAGTGTTGAGATTCAACAAGATGATGATCCTAGTGAAAATTAAGCACCTTCACTAGGTGGGGCCCACAAGCTATTTTTAGGTGTATGTCTATTTTTATAATGGTGAGAATATTCTAAAATTAGCAGGATGTTGATTCTAGATGGTTGAGAAAATTCTATCTTTAGATGAGTTTCTATTTTTATAAGATGGGAAAAGTCTATTTATAGATCACTAATCTAAAAATAGAATGCATGTCAACTATTATTAGCCCTTAATGATAATCAGAAAATAAATAATAACTTATTCTCTTGGAGCACTTGATTTCAGGTAACTGATGTGGAAAACTAGTTAGCTGAAGGAATTACGATTCGCAAGGTTGGTTGGTGACTAATGCATGATGGACTTCATTGTAACTGAGTGTGACATAGTTGTAACAGAGATGGAAGAGTAGTTATGGGAGTTGTTATTTAGTTTAACTCAGTTGTGCTAGTTGTAACTAAATATACACTAGTGAAAGATGAGTGAATTAATTATTTAATTAATTCACAAATAGTGTCTTACTTGAAACTGAAGAAATACAGCAGTTAACTACTTGCATGTGAGATCCAGTAGAGACCCAGTGGAGAGATAGGTGAAAGGGTGTGTTTGACTATCTGTTGTGACTATAGTGATGCATTCAATGCATATACACACACATTGGAGTTTCCAATGAGGATTGTGTAGTCAAAGAAAGGAAATATCTTATTCATTAAGGGATCTTCTTTAGCAGGGATTGCGTAGTGGAGGCAGGCTATTAGGAGGCAAGAAATTGGTGCATAGATATGCAAATTTCTGCATGACAGTATGAGATGATTTTATATTGTAGTGAGGTCTCTATGAGTTGAGATTTGTATGATATTTTTTCATGATTCCATGATATACATAATATATGATAGTTGGAATTTTTAGCTTTAAGCTTTCCCGGTAAAAACATCTTGTTATGTGTGATTGATTTTTCTTCATGTGTTTAGAATTAGCGATTTAATTTCCGCAAAGAATTGAGTAGAAGGATTTTGTATTTAACATTGTATTTAATTGTTAGATCAGGGGATTCTGGTAAAATACATGCATGTTTTATTAAATTTCTTCAAGTTTAACTTGCTTCTCTGTTTTGTTTCCTTGACCATCCCTAACACGCATTGTCACACCCTTGCACATCTTAGCATGCCTTCACACTTGGAACATCTTAGCATGTTTGACATGACTTTGCACTATTTTTCACATATTAGCATTCCCAAGAACGGCTTCACACTCATGCCCTCACAAATAGCCTTACCTGGGAACCTTGCATTCCCCAGAACACCTTGGCACTCCCTAGCTGTCATACCCCCATAGATAGCCTTACTTTTTTTGCAATTTTGGAACCAAACCAATTCATTATAAAAACAATGTTGTGCCCAACCCAAAGTCTCCCTTTCTCTGAAATTAAATTTTCCACACCTTATCACAACCATAGGCTTTCCTCTTTCAAGTCTTATTCTAAACTTCTCCTAAAACACTTCATCCTTGGGAAACCTTGAATTTATTGACACTAATTAGAACACACTCTTATGCGCTCATTACCAAGAAATTTGACCTATTTCTCCATTATGTTCCCTTAGAACTCCATAACACTCTACAAAATGCATTGAAATTGTCTACCATGTGTTAGCACACCTTTTTATTCCCTGGAATGCCTTGGCACCCCTTAGCTATCATGCCCTCACAACTACCCTTACTTTTTTTTAGACTTGGGAACCCAACCAAGTCCTTCCTTGACTATAATAGCTTGACCAAGTTACAATTACTACGACTATATTATGCCTTGTTCACCTAAGAACTTCCTATAACTCATATTAGGCTACTCATTTCCAATCTCAACGCATCCCACTTAAACAATTACCAAGTGAAGGCTCACATCCAACCGTGGCCATAAAACAACTAAGCAACATAGTTTACATCTTGACATGCCATAACACCTAGCACATTTAACACGCCCTTAGCACTATGTGGCATGTGTTTGTATCCCCTACATTTATTGGCATGTTTTTCACTCCCTAACACACCCTAGCACTCTCTGACATTCCCTAACACTCTAGCATTTCTTGGCACTGCCTAACATATAACTTTGTCACTCCCTCCTTAGAAAACTTGGAACTCACTAACACTCCCTATCACACACTCTTATACATTCATTTCCATGCATTTTGAACTAGTATCCCTTGTGTTTCTGTGGAAATCCCTAACACTCCTTAGCACACATTGGCACACTGTGATACCTGACACATCTTGACATGTTGCCCTGACACTCTAGAATTCCTTGGAACTACCTAGAATACCTTGCCACTCCCTCTTTAGCACACCTAGAACTCACATACACTCCCTGTCACACACTCTTATTCATTTCCATGCATTTGAAACTAGTTCTCCCTTGAATTTCCTTGCCACTTCATAACACTCCTTGACATGCATTGGCACATCTTAGAACTCGTAACATATTGGCATGCTTCCCTGACCTCTAGCATAACTTGTCACTCCCTCCTTAGCACACCTGGAACTCATTGACACTTCCTCTCACAAACTATTACTTGTTCATTTCCATGCATTAATTTTACCTATTTCTCCCTTGTGTTTACCTGACACTCCCTAACACTTCCTAGCACATGTTGGCACACCCTGGAAATTGACACATCTTGGTCGGATGCCACACTTTCATTCTAGAATGACTTAGCGTTGGCTAGCACAACTTACCACTCTCTCCTTATCACACCTAGAACTCACTGACACTCCCTATCACACACTCTTATTCATTCATTTCCATGCATTTTAACCTAGTGCTCCCTTTTGTTTCCCTAGTACTCCCTAACATTCCTTAGCATGCATTGGCACACCCTAGCACTTCACACATCTTGGTATGATTCCCTAGGACTCTAGCATGCCTTGGAATTGCATAACATAGCTTTTCACTCCCCCTTTAGCACACCTGGAACTTGTTGACACTTAATTTCCATGCATTTGAAACTAGTGCTCCCTTGGGTTTCCCTAGCACTTGGACCTAACACTCCCTAGCATGCGTTCGCACCACACCTTAGTACCTAGCACATATTGGCATGCCTTAACAATTGACTTGTATTTGCATGCCTAAAATGCCTTGGAATTTTCCAACATGTGTTAGTACTTCCTGGCATTCTCTGGCACACTTTAGCACTCCCTATTTTTCATGCCCTCATAGATAACCTTACTTTTTTTGCAACTTGGGAACCCAACCAAGTCATTGGAAAAACAATGTTTTGCCCAACCCAAAGTCTCCCTTTATCTAAAACTGATTTGACAAACCCCTTATTGTAGCCATAGTCTTCCCTCCTACAAGTCCTATTATGACCTTCTTGTAACACACTTTTCCCTTGAGTGTTGGTGTGAATTCTAATCGCAAGCGTACGAAAAAAGCTCACTTTCGTTGTGCATAAAAAACAACCCTAAGATCAATTGTGGCTATAAATTTCCTTAGATTTGCAGTAGGTGATCAGGATAAATGCTACAAAGATCCAGATCTATGTAGTTAAAGACATTAAACAACAAAAATAAACAAGAGTTGCTCCATACATCCAATAGACAATAAAAGAATTTATAACGAATTTTTTTGTATTATGACACATGGAAGGGGAACACAGAAAGATGTTACCAGACCCCCTCAATGGGATGGGTTCTTGTATGTCCTCAGTGATTCAGATCTAAGATCTCTCTCTCTTGATGGTGCAGAAAACCCAAACAAAATAGAACTCAAAGGGAGCTCCTACGCAAAAATAGAAAAAAAATGACAATGATGGAGAATCAAAGTCAAACCAAAAGCATAGATCAAAGGTGATCCAAAGATGAAAAAGGTAGTGAATGAATGTTGTGTAACTAGCTCCAAAAAACGAAGAAAATAGATATCAACGCCTTAGAAATAAGCCACTTCGAGGGGGCAACCTCCAATACATTACATAAATGAACAATTCTTGGATGATACAATTTACAAAACCTCCTTTCTATATATAGGAGTCCATGGGGCCATAATGTAATCCTAGTGGGCCACAATGTAATCCTAGCCGACCTAAAAAATAATAATTTAAGGGCACAATAATAACAAAATGGGGGTTACAAGGGTTCAATAATAACAATAAGGGGGTTACACTAACAATAATAAGGGACTATACTAGTGATATAGGGACCTAACATGCCCCTCTCCTTCAAAAAGGTGTTGTCCTCAACGCTTGAGTAGCTCTGGGTGCTTCTGTATAAAATTCTCATCCTCCCATGTAGAATCTTCAGTGGGTAAGTTCTTCCACTTGATGAGATACTCTGAAATTGATCGATTCCGTAGTTGTCGATTTCTTGTTTCCATGACCGCTTTAGGTTCCAATATGATTTTTCCTTCCTCATAAAGTTTTGGAAATATTGTTTGAACTAGAAGATTTTCACCTATAACCTTATTTAAGCATGAAACACGGAAAACTGGATGTACTCGCGAAGAAATAGGAAGCTCCAATTTGTATGCCATAGTACCAATATTTTGCAACACCTTGTAAGGACCATAGTACTTTGGCGATAATTTATTATCCTTCTTAGCTTGCTTGAGGGACATTTTTTGTATGGTTGTAGCCGTAAAAATACCCAATCTCCTACATCAAAACTTCTCTCGCTGCGATGTTGATCTGCCTGTTGTTTCATTCGATTTTGTGCCAAATTTAGGTTATCCTTTAAGAGTTGGAGAACTTCTTGCCGATGCTCGATGTGATCTTCCACTGCTTGAACCTTCGAATTTTCCCTTAAAGATGATGTGATGGATGGTGGATGATATCCATAAAGTGCCATAAATGGGGTCATTTTTGCTGCAGTATGGAAGGAAGTGTTATACCACCATTCAAAGAGAGGTAACCACTTGACCCATTGTGTTTGTTTATCAGATACAAAACAACGAAGATATCCTTCCAAACATTTATTTACTATCTCAGTTTGACCATCAGATCGAGGATGATAAGATGAGCTATGAGCTAATTGAGTACCCAAACAAGAAAATAACTCCGTCCAAAAATTTCCAGTAAAAATGGGATCTCTGTCGCTCACAATAACCCTTGGCTTCCATGTAGCTTTTGAATTCTGTCCATAAATGTAGTAGCAACTGTACTTGCTTTAAATGGATGAGATAATGCACAAAAGTGTGCATACTTGGTAAGTCTATCAACTACCACCATGATGACACTCTTTCCTTCGAACTTAGGTAAACCTGTGATAAAATCCATTGAAATTTCCTCCCAACGTTGACTTGGAATGGATAAAGGTTGTAGAAGTCCCGGGGTCTTAATTGTTTCCACTTTATTCTGCTGGAAAACCAAACATTCCGCCACAAACTTTTGAATATCAGATTTAAGGCCATCCTAAAAAAATTCTTTCTTCACCCTGTGGTAAGTTTTTAAAAATCCTGAGTGTCCTCCTAAAGGAGAAGTGTGCAATTCCAGAAGAATATTTTGTTTTAGTTGGGAATTCTAACAAAGATATAAGCGATCTTTGTACCATAAGGAATCATTTTTCCAACTAAATGTATCAGATGTACTAGGATCTTGCTGCAACTTTTGAATGAGTGTCCATACATCTTTGTCCTTCTTCCATTCATCTCTTGCTTCAATTATCCAATCTGGTTGGATAATAGAAATGGCACAAAGCAATGCTTCCACCTCCTCATTCTTTCTTGAGAGTGCATCTGCAACAACATTAAGCTTTCCTTTTTTGTAGATTATTTCAAAGTCATAACCCAACATCTTTGTGACCCATTTTTGCTACTCTTCTGAAGATAGTCTTTGTTCCAAAAGTGTTTAAGACTATCATGATCAGTTTTTACCTTGAAGTGTCTTCCCATTAGGTAAGTTCGCCATTTCTTTAGTGCATGCAGTATTGCTAACATTTACTTCTCATAAATAGGTTTCTGTAAATACTTTCCCTTGATTGGACGACTTTCAAAAGCAATGGGTCTTCCTTCCTGCATTAAAACTGCACCAATTCCATTTCCTAAGGTATCACATTCCACAATAAAGGTTTTTGTGAAGTCTGGCGTAGCTAAGACCGGTGCTAGGCACATTGCCTCCTTAAGACGTTCAAAGGCCTTAGTTGCTTCAGGAGTCCATGAAAATGCATCTTTCTTCAATAATGTTGTTAGAGGTGCTGCTATTCTCCCATAATTCTTAACAAACTTGCGATAATACCTCGTTAACCCGAGAAATCCTCGCAACTTCTTTATGGTAGTGGGGACTTTCCATTCCTTAATGGATTTAATTTTGTTAGGGTCTACTTTAACACCCTCGTGAGATACAATATGACCCAGATATTCCACCTCTTGTACTCCAAAGAAACATTTGGATATTTTTGCATATAATTGTTTCTCCTGCAATAGTTTGAGCACCCCGTCAACATGTTCAACATGATCCTTCCAAGACCTGTTGTAGATTAGTATATCATCAAAAAATACTAGCACAAATTTTCTAAGGAAGGGTTTGAAAATGGAATTCATCAACCCTTGAAATGTAGAAGGTGCATTGTAAGGCCAAAAGGCATGACCAAAAATTCATAATGACCCTCATGAGTTCGAAATGTTGTTTTTGGAATATCTTCAGTCTTCATTCTAATTTGATGATATCCCGAACGAAGATCCAACTTGGTAAAATAAATTGCTCCATGTAATTCATCCAATAATTCATCAATCACAGGAATGGGAAATTTGTCTTTAATGGTGAGCTTATTGAGCTCCCTATAATCCGGACACATTCGCCATGATCCATCATTCTTGTGTACCAATACTACAGGAGCAGAGAAAGAACTTTGACTGGGTTGAATTATACCCGCCTCTAACATTTCTGCAATCATACGTTCAATTTCGCTCTTTTTGAAGTAAGGATATCTATAAGGCCTGATGTTTGGAGGAACACTTCCTGGAATCAAATGAATAGCATGATCATGATCACGAATAGGTGGGAGTCCTTTCAGAGTTTCAAACACCTTGGAATGATTGTCCAAGACTTGTTGGAGATCTGCAGAAATAGATGATTTTGATGTTGGAACTTCTAGTGAGCATAATTGTGCAATTACGCCTCGCTGTTCTTTCTTTAGAAGCTTTGTCATGACATTAGAGCTTATTATCCTTCCTGGCTTCCCCTCAATACCCCGTAATTCAACTTCCTTTCCTTCTGAAAAAAATTTCAAGAAAAGTTCTTGAAAATTAAAAGCTACCGTCCCCAAAGATTGTAACCATTGTACTCCTAGTACAACATCAACACCTCCCATAGGAATGGAAAGAATTGGACTAGACAATACATATTCCCCCATGGTTAGCTTGATATTATGGCATTTCCAAGAGAAATTTATAGTTCCTCCATTTGCAACCATCACTTGACATTCTGGTGCTGGGTATAGGAAACAATTTAATTCCTTGGCTACCTTACAATGAATAAAATTATGGGTGCTACCTGAATCAATCAACACTATTACCCTTTTCTTCTTGATCTGTCCTAATATCTTGAGAGTTTGAGGAGTGGTAATTCCGGCCAGTGCATTACATGATATGGTTGGATTCATTTCTTCCTCTTCTATGGTTGGTTCCTGGTGTATATCCTCTTCTTTTTCATTTTCTTCTTCTTCTTCACAATCTATGTAAAATAATTTCTTTTCAACACACTTATGACCTTTAGTGTATTTGCTATCACAACTGTAGCAAATCCCTTTTGCTCTTTTTTCTTCCAATTTTTGTGGTGTCAACCTTGTAGGTTGTGGAAATCTAGGCGTAGCAACACTTCCTTCTTTATAGAAGTGAGTGGTAGGCTTCCTTGTCACCATAATTTTACATTCAATTTTTCTTGCCAACCCGAATGCCTTCTCCAATGAATCAGGTTCCAAAATGCGAACTTCATGTTGGATGTTATCCTTTAAAGTACCTATGAAGAGATCAATCCCGTGTTCCTCTGGAATATCAGTTACCCTTATATTCAATTTTTGGAAGTCCTCAATGTGCTCCCCCACTAAACCCTTTTGTTTGAGATTTATCAATTGGCTAAAGAAGGTGTTGCTCTTTGTATCCTCATAATGTGCTATCATTTCCTCCGT